>ML111098.1:0-32489 GCA_003697995.1 Taxidea taxus jeffersonii
TTATTACTGTGAAGGTGATTTGCTTCACTCTTTTTACATCTAAAGAGAAATATGCCATCATTCTTATTCTGGTTCTTCTATATGTAAGAAATATGTAGTATTTCTTTTTCTCTGGTTGCTCTTCAAAAAAATTTTTTTTGTGTATCTCTGGTTTTGAGTAATGTGAGTATGACATGCCTTAGTGTAGTTTTCTTTATGTTTCTTGTGGTTGAGATTTGTTTAGCATCTGTCAGCTTATAGATTTTGCAAATTTGGAAAAAAATTGGCTATTTATTCTTTAAATATTTTTTTCTCTTCTCCCTTTTCTCTACTTTACTTTTGACTGTCAAATTTCACATATATTTGGCTGCTTGAAGCTCACTGATGCTCATTGTTCATTTTTCTTTTCTTTTTTTTTTTTATAAGGTTTTATTTATTTGACACAGAGATAGAGAGCACAAGTAGGCAGATCAGCAGGCAGAGGGAGAGGGAGAAGCAGGCTCCCTGCTGAGCAGGGAGCCCAGTGTGGGGCTTGATCACAGGACCCCGGCCAGGATCATGACCTGAGCCGAAGGCAGCCACTTAATGACTGAGCCACCCAGGTGGCCCCATTTTTATTTTCTTAGGATTCTTTTTTCTTTCTTTCCTTATTTCTTTTTTAATATTTATTTATTTATTTTAGAGAGAGAGAGAGAGAGAGAGAAATGAGCAGGAGGGGCAGAGGGAGAAGTAGAATCTCAAGCAGACTCTGCACTGAGCACAAATCTCAATACAGGGCCTGATCTCATGATCTGAGCCAAAATCAAGAATTGGATGCTCAGCCGACTGTGCTACCTAGGTCCCCCGAGGATTCCTTTTTCTGTATTTTACATTAGATGATTTCTATTGATATGGCTTTAATTGTACCTTTTTTTGTATCCATAATATCTAGTTAAATGCTGTTAATTGCCCCTAGTACCTTGTCCTATGAACTAGCTGCTTTGGTCTTCTGAGACTCTTAGCTGTGTCCTCAACCCAGGGAATTGCTGGTCTTTACATATGTTCCAGCTTGCCGAATGATGATCTAGAAAAATTTCTCAAGGCAGCAATCTGGGCAATTATTTTTCATCTTTCATTTCCCATTGGCTGATAACTAGTTCTTAAAATTTTTTTTCTGGTTTTGGTTGTTTCAGGTGAAAGAGTAGATTGGTTCCTATTATTCTATCTTGCCTGGAAGTGGAAATCTTTTAATTGCTTTTTCATGTTGCTCTTTCAGTTTAGAAACTCTTAAGCTACTTATAGGTTTATTTCTAATTATAAGGAGTAATAATAATAATAATAATACCTTATATTTGTATAGCATTTTAAAATTTATGTGGTATTTTCAGAGGTGCCTGGGTGGCTCAGTTAGTAAAGCCTCTGACTCTTGATTTCATCTTGGGTCAAGATCTGAGGGGCCTGAGATCAAGCCCCACACTGATGGGCTCTGCCCTTAGCAGGGAGTCTGCTTCTTTCCTTCTCCAACTCCTCTGCCCCCTACCCCACTTGTGCTGCACACTCTTTCTCAATTAAATAAATAAATCTTTAAAAGAATAAGGTTTATATGATATTTTTAGTTTTAAAAAATTTAATAATTATGGTATAATTATATTTGACAAATAAGGTCATAGAAAAAAATCTTTGAAACTCCGTTTTCTCTTAAGCAAAACAAGTGAATCAGATTAGAATAATTTTAGGGTTTCTACATGTTAATAACATTTTCAAAAATTTTCTAAAAAGTATGTTTTTATTGCTGAGCTTGTTTTAATATGAGTCCCACAAGTATCTGTTAAGAGCCACTCTCTTCAGGAATTGTTAATTTTTTGAATAATTCTTTTCCTGAAAGAAGCCTTATTCTCAAAACAAGATAGCTCTGCAAAAAAACTTGCTTTCCAATCAAACTTTTCTTACCATTTTCAACTGATGCATAGTCAGAGCTCAGTGGTGATGTCACTCTTTTTCAGCTGATTTCAATAAATTAAGTGAATGACTTACCAAGTGGATTTGTAAAAAGCTAAGGGCCATTTTAATAATAAACCAAAATATGGTAAATACAATCTATCCACTTACCAGACAGAACTGGTTAGACCCTGCTTTTCCTCTCCAGTTAAGCTGAGCCCTGGCATCTATGAGTTTGTTCTGCTTAATATAAGAAAAGCCCAGACAAACCACAGTGTGTGGTCTATAGCTGGCCTCTTCGGTGCTTGGAGTAGTCATTGAATCATGGGTCAGTCTGAGTGCTCCAGGTGCAGAGAGCTCATATGGCACCTTGTTTGTTCAGTTGGCATGTCTGACTTTCTGCCCCAGGTTCCTGGTTATTGTTGTTAGTCCTCTCTTCCAGATTCTAGCCCACTGAGCCATGGACTTGACAGTCTTCTCACTTCTTTCCAGAGTCCTTTTCTGGACTCTATAGATCTCAAATAGTCAAACTTCTCTCTTAACCTTGTTAGGAGACTGATACAAAATAGACCACTAACTTGGAATGGTAATGGCACTGGCACCAGACCCTGACTGTGAGTAAGATCACTGCTGGGAAACCACTACAGCCACCTTCCTCTTATTAGATTGTATTTCCCTTGGATGTCAGCAGCAAACAGTTCCCACATCTCTGTTTTGGTCCTTGCTCTCATATCTTTATTTTAGATAGGAATGGAAGCATGCGACTTATGTTTTATGGAGATAAGTGATTCTTTAGAATTGTGTCAAATAGCAAATTTTATGCTCTCTCTAAGATGATGGCACATTTTGATGGACAGAAGGAGCTCATTCACCATGGCATTCAAATTTTCTGTAGTTTACTTTCTCCTGGATAAAAATCCTAATGTAACTTTATGTTCGTACTTTAGGTTTCACAAAGACTAAAAATAAACATTTCTTGTTTCCTTTTGGAAGAAGGATCATAAATTTTAGTTAATGCTATTAACAAACATAAATTAAAATAGTTTGCTGATAAGATAATAACTTTTTCTGAGTTTCACAGACTTCTCATTTTTCTCTGCTCATGAGTCTGAAGCTGCTAGCATTTGCTTGGCACTGCAAGTTGGCATTAGAATTTTAAGACATTTCCTTAGATTTACTGAGTCATATGGTGTTTATCTCAGATTATGGACTTGTTGGAATTGTACTTCTTTAATGTTCTATTGATTTTGTGTTATCCTTAGTCCTTAGCAACCCAAACCAGCATTAAAACCATGTTACTGTAATAGGAACATTAATTATTGTTGACAATGGAAAAGAAAGGAAAGCACCGAATCAATAGTTCTGTTCAGCCTTTTTGCAGTGAAGATGGTCTGTCCATGCAGTATTTTAAAGGACTCCAAGAGAAGGTGTAATAAAGGAGAGCAGGGATAAAATGAATATTTTAATGGTAGCTGATGCATAGGAAAGACTAAGAGCTTTTTTAGTAGTCTATGTTAGTACCTTTGGGAGAGATACCAATGTGAGGTAGAATGAATGTGTCACAAGTATCTGTTACAGTGTCATGTAATTTGGTGAAAGTGAATCCAGTATACAGAATGGTAGGAAATTTGCTTTAGGTTTGATTTCTTTTTTTTTTTTAACTTTTTTTAAAAAAAGATTTTATTTATTTATTTGACAGAGATCACAAGTAGGCAGAGAAGCAGGCAGAGGGAGAGGAGGAAGCAGGTTCCCCACTGAGCAGAGAGCCTGACTCGGCTCCATCCCAGGACCCTGGGATCATGACTCCAGCCGAAATCAGAGGCTTTAACTCACTGAACCACCCAGGCACCCCAATTTCAGTTTCTTTATGTCACCTTTTGGTTTTTGCTTTTTGTTCTCTTAAAGATATATAGTCAGAAAATGACTTTCATAAGATGTAAAATTATATGAGCTATAATTCTTATCTGAAACCAGTGTGTTAGTCTCTGGGCTGCTATCCTGAGGCATCACAGACTGGGTGGCTTAAACAACAGAAATGTATTTTCTCACTGTACTGGAGGCTAGGAGTCTGAAATCAAGGTGTTGAAAGGGTTGGTTCCTTATGAGGGCTGTTAGAGAAGGATCTGTTCCAGGCTTCTCCTCCTTGGCTTGTAGATGGCCATATTCTCCCTGAATCTTTGCATCATCTTCCCTCTGTAGATGTCTGTGTCCAAATAACCTCTTCTTATGAGGACATCAGTCATAGTGGATTAAGGCTCATCTTAATAACTTTATTTTAACTTCATCACTTCTGTAAAGCCACTGTTTCTAAATACTGTCACACTCAAAGGTATTGGGAGCTAGGACTTTACATGAATCTTTTTGGGGAGACACAATTCAGCTCACAACAACCAGTGCAGATAGGACACCCCACAAAGAGTTAGTGTATGATGATGTATGAACTTAAGGTCAGAAATTTTACGAATAGAAGTCTAATATCACATTGTTATACTGGTTAGTGTTAAAAACGGTCATTAGACTTGCATAAGATGTGTGCCAATAAATGACCAAAAAGTAAAAGTACTTTCTTGAGGGCAAGTGTTCTCATGTAAGCGCAGGGATGAGTTATGGGACAGTGTTTGAATTACTGACAGATTAAAAACTAGTTTTTTCCCCCAACAATATCAGTTTGCATAATAATTTTAAGGAAAAAGGAGATCAGTCCAAAATATAGAGTTCAAGGAGGTTCATCTGTGATTCACCAGTTTTTAACCAGTCAACCTGGCTTTGTTCTAATAATTAGTTCAAAATAAGATTCTAAGCTGTTTTGACACAAATCTTTTATTTATAGTAGACAAAGATTTAGAAGTATAAAACAAACTATGAAATTATGTGTCAACATATAAATCATTAATCAGAGAATAAGTGCTCAGTAATTACAAGAAAATAGGCCAGCAAGTTCCTTTATGAGAAGTTCAAGCAAAAAACATTTTCGTTTTTGTGGCTATAGGATTGCAAGTCATGAAAACTTGAACATTTTATTTCTAAAAGCGGGGTGGTTAAGAGAGACTTATGAGGGATTGGAAATTCTCAAGTGACATTTCAGACAAAACTCATTTTAATATGCTTATTGTACCACTCATACCATAAAATTTAAATTCCTATCCTAATTTTGATACCACTCGGTTTTATTTTTTCCTGTTATTCTTTTTGTATTTAAGACACTAAAGAACTCCAAATAACAGAATATCAGATATTGGTTAGACTTTTTTATTTTGCCACTTCCAGGAAGAGCCCATAATTTTAATTGAAAACCTTTAGAAATATTATTTTGTCCAGGCATTGAATAAGACAATGTCATGTGATGGGCTGCTAGGTTGTCAGGAATCAACAGATTTTTTTGGATCATGAAGGAATAACTTGCCTGCCTCCATGTGGCAATGGTCAAATACTTTGTAGAGAAGAGAAAAATATTGTACCTAGAGATGGCATATCCTAGGACTTACATTAGTGGTTGGCTGATTGGGAACCCAGCAATAAATAGTTATGGAATATGAATTGGAGGAAGTGAGAGCTCTGGTATTATTTGATGTCTTTAAGGGTCTTTAGTATATAATCAGCATAAAATTACATATTCTTAGCATGTCATACAAGGTCCTTCATTGTTTGTCCCTCTTTGCTTCTCCAAATTTATTTTGTGCTGTTTCTCTTCTTCCCTCTACTCCAGCCCTGCTCAACTTGCTTCAGTTCTTCAATGTTAAACTATTTCCTCTGGGTCTTTCCGTAAGCTGTGCCTCTGCCTGGCAAGTTCTTTTTTTTTTTTTTTCCCAATTTTAGCATAAATCTAACCTTCCTCAGCAAGGCAATTCTGAATCACCTATTTCAAATTAGCCATTAATTTAATAATCTCTTTCATATCTCCATGTTGTACATCACTTCTTATGTCCACATCACATTTCCTGTTTGTTTGTTTCGTTACTTATTGCTAGCTAATTGTCTGTGGCAACCTATGAGAGCAGGAGTTTATCCATCTTTTTATCAGTGTACCTCCAGTGTCTTGAAAAGTGCTTGACACATAGTAGTTTCATATTTAATATTTATGGAATATATAAGAAAGAAAGAAAATTATTTTACTGCTACATTGGCTAGATATCATCCAAGGATATTGTGAGTTCTTAGAATAAGAGAGGGACAAAGTGAAATTCATCCAGAGATGAAAAACAAAGAGCAAAGTGTGTAAAAACAAAAAACAAAGAAACACCCCAAAACAAGAAATCAGTTTATAGGAGGAACTGGTAATAGTCAACCTGAAAAATATTTGAATGCCAGGAAATAGAAAAAGAAATTGTAAGGACATAGCAATCAACTTGTTAAGAGAATTTTCTGATAATTTTGAGCTGTCTCACAAAGGGGATGCCCAATATAACAAATTTTCATATAAAAAATGCATGGCCCCTGGGGCTAATAATACATTATATGTTAAAAAATAAAATAAAGTAAAATAGAAAAAAACTTAAAAAAATGCATGGCAGGGCTCTTGGGTGGGTTAGTCAGTTAAGTGTCTGCATTCAGCTCAGGTCATGATCCTGTAGTCCTGGGATCCAACTCTGTGTGTGTCACGCTCCCTGTTCAGCGGGGAGTCAGCTTCTCTCTCTCCCTTTGCCCCCTTCCTGTTCGTGTGCTCTCTCAATAAATAAAATCTTAAAAAAATGCATGGCTATGTATCATAGAAGTTTTAGAGAGAATTTAGTAGTTGGTAGAATTCAAAAACCTCTACAGTTTATTACAAATTTATTATTATTATTATAAAATAACCTCTCACACAAAAAACTCAATTTCTTCTCAAATCTAAATGATGAAGGGAGAGCTTAATTTTTTTTTTTAATTTTTTTTAAAAAATATTTTATTTATTTATTTGAGAGAGAGACAGTGAGAGAGAGCATGAGTGAGGAGAAGGTCAGAGGGAGAAGCAGACTCCCCATGGAGCTGGGAGCCTGATGCGGGACTCGATCCCTGGACTCCAGGATCATGACCTGAGCTGAAGGCAGTCGTTTAACCAACTGAGCCACCCAGGTGCCCCGGGAGAGCTTTATTTTATATAAAACAACACAGAATAGAAACTCAACTGGATGAGATGAGGTCAACAATATTTTTAAAAGTCTTGTTAATTGTGATGGTGCCCTTTTTATTTTCTTTAGTGAATACATTTAAGGCAAGGTTCATTCCAGATACTGGTGAATGTGCATCCTTATTTCAAGTGACTTCTAAAGATAGTTACAAGGATTGGAGATCAAAGATGGTGATCGAGTAAGGGGACCCTAGGCTTCTCTCATCCCATGAACATAGCTAGATAACTATCAAGTCATTCTAAATACCCCAGAAATTGGTCTGAAGACTGACAGAACAAATTTCACACTAAAGGGAGAGAAGGGGCCACATTAAAGGAGTTGAAAGTGCAGAAATGTAGTTTAGGGGAGAAATGGATCTGGGTGCTGCAGAGGGGAGGGAGGCATGGTCTTGAGGGAGGTGGAGGGTGGGAGCACATAGAGGAATACACAAGGAGAATGTTTCCTAAAAGCCATTGGCATGGAAAATGAGAGGGGCTGAATTTCGTGAGTCCTTGCAACCAGTGGGGCTTAAAGTCTGGAGTTTTAAAGGTCAGTGGGCTTAACAAAGATAGAGCCCTGAGGGCATTGCCCTGCTCCAGGAGAAAAGGCAGACAAACAACCCAGGGGCAGATAACATGGGAACAATGATTTGAAGAATGCCTGGGGTGCACAAGGCAAAGATTATTCTCTCTTCTGGGAGAGTATCCCTGGGAGTTAGCATTCATATAGAAGCCTCTCTGGGAACAGGAGAGCTGGCCTGCACCATTTTCCTCCCCTGCCCCTCAGCATAAACACAGAGCTATTGGCAGAAGGCAGCATAATGCTAACACTGGCTGCCTAACTTGCTTATACCAAGCCCCACCACCCTGTGCTCTGGCAGGACTGCTCTTCTCAGTCAAGCTTGCCTCCGACCCAGTATGGAGACAAAAGAGACTTAGACAAAATGCCAAGGTGGTGGAATTTATTCCAAATGAATGAATAAGATAACGTCATAGCCAGAAATCCAAGCAAAACAGATATGAGTAACATGCCTGATGGAGAATTTAAAGCAACAGTCACAAGGATACTCACCGGGCTTGATACTCAGTGACACTCTTACAACTGAGATAAAAGAGTTAAGAAGGAATCAATTAGAGATGAAGAATGCAATAAAGAAGACTGGAAACTGGCTTCATACAATAAACAGCAGGCTGGAAGAAGCAGAAGAACAAATTAGTAACCTAGAAGACAAAATAATGGAAAATAATGAAGCAGAACAAAAGAAAGAAAGAAGAGTTATGTAACATGAGAATAGGGAACTTAGGGAACTCAGTGATTCCATCAAATTACTTTCTCATATTATAGGAATCCAGGAAGAGGAAGAGAGAAGAAAGGGGGCAAAAAATTAATTTCAAGAAATAATAGCAGAAAACTTTTCTTTTTTTTTTTTTTTAAAGATTTATTTATTCATTTATCTGACAGACCAACATCACATGTAGGCAGAGAGGAAGACAGAGAGAGAGAGGGGAAGCAGGCTCCCTGCCGAGCAGAGAGCCTGATGTGGGGCTTGATGCCAGGACCCTAGGATCATGAACTGAGCCAAAGGCAGAGGCTTTAACCCACTGAGCCACCCAGGTGCCCCGCAGAAAACTTTTCTAATCTGGGAAAGGAAACAGATCTCCAGATGCAGGAAACACAGAGAACAAAAGCAGGCCAACAGCAAGACATATTGTAATTAAATTTGCAAAATGCAGTTATAAAGGAAAAATCTTAAAAGCAGCAAGACAAAAGAAGTTCTTAACTTACAAGGGAAAACCCATAAGGCTAGCTGGAGATTTCTCAATAGAAACTTGGAAGGCTAGAAAGTAGTGGCATGGTATATTCAGAGTGCTGAATGGGAAAAATCTGCAGCCAAGAATATTCTATCCAGCAAGGCTATCATTCAGAATAGGAGAGAAAAAGAGTTTCCCAGACAGAAACTGAAGGAGTTTGTGACTACTAAACTAGCCCTTTAAGAAATTAAATTAAAGGGGACTCTTTGAGTGCAAAGGGGGGACCAAAAATGACAAAGACAAGAAAGGATCAGAGAAACTCTCCAGGAACAATGATAAAACAAGTAATAAAATGGCAATAAATAAATACATACATATCTATCAATAATTATTTTAAATGTAAATGGACTAAATCCTCTAATCAAAAGACATAGGGCATCAGAATGGATAAAAACACAAGAACTACCTATATGCTACCTACAAGAGATTCATGTTACACTTAAAGACACCTTCAGATTGAAAGTGAGGGGGTGAGAAACAAATGGATGTCAAAAGAAAGTCAGAGAAGGAATACTTAAATCAGACAAACTAGACTTTTGTTCTTGTTTTTATCCTGTCTTGGTATCAGGGTGGTACTGGCTTCATGGAAGGATTTTGAATGATTTCTCTCAATTCCATTCTTTGTAAGATTTTGATAAGGACTATCATTATTTATTTTTTTTAATGTCTGGTAAGATTCACCAGTGAAATCATGTGGTCTTGGGCTTTTCTGTGCTGGGAGATTTTTGATTCCTAATTCAACTTTCATTCTTGTTATTGGTCTAAGATTTCCTATTTCTTGGATTCAACATTCATGATTCAGTCATGGTAACATGTGCATTATTAGGAATTATCTGTTGCCTGCCCAAGTTATCTGAATTCTTAGTATATAATAGTTTGTAAGTAATCTGTTATCACATTACATATTTTTGTGGTTATCTGTTTGTTTTTTCTTCCATTTGTCATTTTGGTTTTTAAGTCTTCTTTTTCTTAGTTAATAAAATTAAAACATTGCTACTGGCATTTTATTTTTGGAAAAATTTGTCATTACTTCAATGTTATTTATTCTGGTCTCTATTTTATTTATTTCTGATTTTCTTTGTTATTTCCTTCTTCTAGTAAATTTCAGCTAAATTTCTTCTTTTTCTAGTTCCTTATGATTTAATGTTAAATTGTTTATTTGAAACTTTTCTTAATATAAGCACTTCTAGCATAAATTTCACTCTAACATCTACTTTTGCTGTATACCATATGTTTTGGAATACTGTGTTTTCTTTTTCTTCTGTTTTGAGACATATTTTGATTTACCATTTGATTTCTTATTTGGCCCATTGTGCAGTAATGTGTTGTTAAATATTTATATATGAAATATTTAATATTAAAATTATAGATTTTTCAGCTTTGTTTTACTGTTGATCTCTAGTTTTATACCATTGTGGTTGGAAAATATACTTGGTATGACTTCACTCTTCTTAAATTTGTAATACTTGTTATGTCTCTTTTTATATGATTTAACCAGGGGATTCTTCTGTGTGTACTTGAGGAAAATGTGTATTCTATTTTTTTCTTGGATGAAATGTTTTATGTATATCTTTTAGAACCATGTATTCTAAAATTGTTTCAAGTAAAAAATGTTCTTGTTAAAAAAATAGTAACTTTAACTGAGGGTACTCATTCAAATTAAACCATATCAGAGGGGACATGTGTGGGGGATGGGTAAAATAGGTGAAGGGGATCAAGAATACACTTATGATGAGCACTGATTAATGATGTATAGAATTGTTGAGCCACTATATTGCTCACCTGAAGCTAATATAACACTGTATTTTAATTATACTGGAATTAAAACAAAAAACTTAATAAAAACATTAAAATAGTCTCAATTGCAGGGCTTTTTGTCATATCTGATGAAAATTACCATTTTTTAAAATCTCATGAAGTAACTGAGAAGTAGCTTGCCCCCAAATTAGAAGAGGAGTTAGCTCTGCCATTTCCTTGTTACTTGTGTTTAGTACTGTCTTCAATTCCTAAGAATCTTTAAAAGCTATGTTCCTACTCTGTGAGGATTAGAACAATTTGCCTAAATTGATCCACTTGATCATAAGTTGAAAGTGATCACATGAATGAAGTTTTCACTGCCAACTTCTGTTTGCTTGTTATGATGAAATGCCCTTCTGAAGATTTCATATATTTAATGTGATGAGCAGTACCTGATATATGGGTCTAGTGAATATATCACTATCTGTATTTTAAATACTAGTTGAAATTGATTTTTCCTTCTTAATATAAAAATCAACATAACTTCTTACATGTCCTCGTATCTCAAAATCTCATACCTTGTACTTCCTGTTATTTATGTGCCCTGTTTTGGAGACCATTGTTCCAGCTCCTAAAAAGCATGTACTATTAAAAATATAAGAATAATTGATAAGTCCTTTCATTTAAACCTAATTATAATGTATTAATGAATAAGATCCCAGCTTTACAGAAGGCAGATGAATATGAGATCCCGTATTAGATGATTTATTATTCTAGTGACTGATTCATTCTGGGTTTTCTAGTACCAACCTCAAACAAGGGAGCACTTGAAAGTGCTGCTGCTCCTGGTTTTGAAATAACCACAAGGCAAATAAAATCTCTTGCACTTTTTTGGGGGGGCATTTATTGAAATAAGCAGAGTTTTAAGGCTCAGTCTGCTCCTCTTCTGCTGACTCTTTGGTACTGATGCTGGAGTGCTTATGGTCCCAGAGCCCAACATACCCCTTCACTGGTCCTGCATTCTCATTGTTTGAGGGAGAGTGAGAAATAGAGGAAGAGAGTGACAGGGAGAAACAGGAGAAGAGGAGGAGGAGAAGGAAAGAGAAAGGTGGGGAAGAAAGAAAAGGTGGAGGAGGACAAGAGAGGGCAGGAGGATGGAGAGGAAGATGACTCTAATAAAATCCTGAAGAATGTGCTTTTCATCCATTTCTGCCACCCAGCATCTTCCTGCTGCATTCTGGTCATGAACTACAGATTTTTCTAAATCACCTAAATGCAATCACCCTGTGCAGGAATTTGAGCAGGCAGATAGGACAGATTTGAAAGAAGAAGCTGAGGCTCCTTTATCACCCTTGAATCTCATCCTGTTAGAGCATGCTGACTCCACATATCTTGTCCACTTTTCTGGACAAGAAAAGACTTTTTGAGCTGGGTATTCTTTTTTTTTTTTTTAAGATTTTATTTATTTATTTATTTGCCAGAGAGATCATAAGTAGGCAGAGAGGCAGGCAGAGAGAGAGAGAGAGAGAGAGAGGAGGAAGCAGGCTCCCCACTGAGCAGAGAGCCCAATGTGGGGCTTGATCCCAGGACCTTGGGATCATGACCTGAGCCAAAGGCAGAGGCTTTAACCAACTGAGCCACCCAGGCGCCCCTGAGCTGGGTATTCTTGAGAAACATTGAAAATTAGGAAAAAATAAGAAAAAGCTGCTTATGTTGTGCTCCCAAATGGAATTCCATTTAGGATGGGAAAGACCTTACTGAGAAAGAAATGCTTACTGGATTGAAATGTGTCACTCATTGTTCAGAAGTGTTTTTGAAGATCAAAGAAGAGCCATGTTTGATGAATGTTGACTACACTTATAAGCATGAGAATTTCACAAATTATACAAATATTGAATCATTATGTTGTTCACCTGAAACTAATGAATATTATGTCAATTATATTGTAATTAAAAAAAAATAAAGAAAGAGAGCAAGAGAGAATGACTTTTGTGTTGTCCTCAGAGGCTGCTGTATTAGCTAATTTTCTAGGCGAGGCCGTGCCATGCACCAGGTGGAGGCACTTGAGCTACTTCCGATAACAAACTTCTTGGATGGGATTGAAGTCAGATGTCATCCATTAAATTCCATATTCTAGTGGTTCATGTTTCAGTGAAACGTCACTGTAATCTAATTTTTCTAAGGACATTTTCTTCCAAAAAATATGTCATTTAGTTTTACAAATTGCCTATCATGTTTTTCTTAATAGCCTCAGAACCCAAGAAAATGGTGAAGTCTCAAGTTGAAATCTTGGCTTTGGCTTAAGCCATTTGATCATATTTTTCACTGAAAACGTCTGGAAAACTTTTCATTTTAAGGTTTTGTTAAATTGCAAAATGTTTGATGGGCAAGTTTCAATATGTTTTTTTTCTGTGTGCAGAAACCAGAAAAGTGAATTATAAGCAACAATTTTACCCAAAAATTTACTCCTTCACCAAAAGTTGAAAAAAAAAGTACTGACAAAAATTTTAAAAGTTTAGATTGTAAGAATATGAATATAGCCTAAAGGATATATGTGTTCATATTTCATAGATAAGACTAGACATCTTTAATTGTTTTGATTTCCTAAATTGTACATGATTCATTTTTTTTTTAGAGTCAATTATGTAACTTGCTTAGAAAATTGTGGACATAGCACCATGATTCTGGATTCAGTTCTTGGAGAGACAGAAAAAAATAGAGAAAGAAATAGAGAAAGAGATATGAATTTTATTTCCACTAATATGCATTGCCTCAAAAAGTCTTCATAATATATATGTGTAAGAAATAGGTATTTTTTTGTTGGTTTTTCCTGGGAATGTTCCCACTGTGAAGAAAACACTTCATTTACTTGATGTCTGGAGGGAGTCAGGTATATCTTCCTCTCTGAAGAAAGTGCAATTTTACAGTGATGCTTTCCAGTGAAATGTGAATACATTTGATCCACAGGCTTTATTAGTGTAGGAGCATGACAACTTGGATTTGAGGACATTGCCTTTATTTCCAACTCAGTTTTTTAAATTAAAAATAAGTACCATATTAGCCTTGAATCTATTAGGAATTTTTAGTTTATTTGAATATATGGATTGGCCAGTGCAGTTGATACCTACCTTAAAGTGAAGTTTTAATAATCAGAGAATAAGCACATTATTATTTTTTAAAATTTTATTTATTTATTTGAGAGAGTGAGAGAGAGGGAGCGCAAGTAGGGGGTAGAGTCAGAGGGAGAAGCAGACTCCTCACTGAGCAGGGAGCCCAATGCGGGACTCGATCCCAGGACCCCAGGATCATGACCTGAGCTGAAGGCAGTTGCTTAACCAACTGAGCCTCCAGGCGCCCAAAATGAGCACATTATTAAATTAAATTGATTTTCACTTGAAAATTTCTTATGATTTTTCATGACCCAAAGACTGACTACAAATTGATATGTCTAAACCCATCCCTTCACTTAAGTGTTCCGTATTTTCAACTGAATACTAGACACTTACATTTCAATATTCTGTCTTTTTTTCCCCAAATTCAACCTGGTCATGATTAAATTTATTATATCCTTTAAGCAGGTGCTGTAACTCAATTCTTAGATTTTGTTAATGGTGTCAACATATTTTGGCTATTTAAGATTGGAAGAAGAATGGTGCCTTGGGGCTCAGTCAGTTCGGTGTCTGACACTTAGTTTCTGCTAGGGTCATGATCTCAGAGACATGGTATCCAGCCCCACATGGGGGCTTTGAGCTTGGCATGGAGTCTGCTCGGATATCTCTCTCCCTCTGTTCTACCCCTATACTGATTTCTCTGTCTCGCTAAAAATAAATAAATAAATAGATAAATAAATCTTAATTTTTAGAGAAGAGCTCAAAATTGTTAAGTATTTGTGAAAGCACTATGGAAATTCTCAAATTCTATCCAGATACAAACTGTTAATATTTTGTCTCAGTCTCTCCCCTCACATCTTTTGTATGAAATCATGATAATCTAATAAACATAATCAATGTTTACAGATTGATTATGTTCTAATATCAATATATCAATTATCCAATATATCCAATATATCAATATATCAATTATTATATCAATAATAACCAATGTTGATAAACATAATCAATGTTTATAGTATCTTTCTGTGTTTTTATATATATAATTGTAGTTCAAGTCTTCATTATCTCATGGGTCTGTATTCAGTAATAGCTTCATTCATTTGTAAGTTCACTTATTAAAAGCTATATATTGGGAAGCTACTGTATACCTCTACTATATCCTGCTTTCATGAAATTCACAGTCTAATGACAAAGGTAGACATAGAAGAAGTGTAAGCATGATAAATGTAATGAAAAAAACAGAATGCTATGTTTGCATGTATCAGGTGAATCTAACATAGTCTTGGGTGTTAGAAAACCTTCTAGCTAATCTCTTTTTGGCCTTGATGATGACATCAGTTTTCCTCAAGCCCCATCTCTATCATATCATATACCATAGTCACACCCAAAATTAACTAAACCTCAATCCCCAGTCCAGTCTTTGAACTTAATACTTCATAAGCTGGCCCCATCCTACTCATTGACATATATTTCTCAGGACACTGAATTCTAGTCAGGAAGGTTTCTTCACAGTTCCATGGATATGTCATACTTTTCCAGTCTCTATACCTTCCTTTATAACATCATCGCCTTTGTCTTTGATACCCCACAGTTTTTTCCATCCTTAAAAATTCTGGTCAAAATGAATTCTCAGTGTTTTGGGATTGAGTGGCTAACTGTGTTGTAATGCTAACTCTTGTTTATCTCTTACAACTCCAAGCTTACCTTCTACATTTGCAAATTTTTGGATGTTCCAATTGGCACTTCCAATATTCCTTTCAGAGGTGATAAGCAATTTCTTTTTTTCTTATCCTGAAACAAGTTGTGTGAGTATGAATGTGTATGTGTTTCTATGAGATTTTTGCTTTAGCCAAGTTGGGCAAAGATAATTTATTACATTTGAAAAGTCATTAATATGTCAAGATGGGAATTTTCACTTTCCAAAATACTGTAAATACCTTTAATGGAATACAATTATTATAATTTTATTTCTTTTCTATTTTGGCATTGAAATAGAAACATCCTAGTTGGGATATTTACTAATAAAGTATTTAGGACTTACTGTGTAAAATTGGCTTTGAGATGAACATTTCCCATACTTGGTATTGATATACACATACATAAGCATACACATTAACTCATACTGATACATGTATATAGATTATCTATTTATGTGCATGTGTATATATGTGTGTGTGTTAAAATATTTAAACATGAGGAATTTGGATTGGCCATTCATGAGGATGGAAAAATGTGGTTTTCATAATGGAACAAAAGCTTCCAGATGCATTCAATTGTGTTTAAAGACCTAAAAAATTGGCCTAGTTAAAAAAAAAAATCCCATCTTACCATGGCCTTTATTCTTAATTAGAACAAGTGTCTTTGACCTATTTGAAGACGTTTGACTTAAAAATAGCCAAGTTGAAAGTATTCAAGAGTGAAACGTGAGTGCCATTCTTGACTGCACTCTGTGCTCTCTATCTGTTACAGGCATCCATCTCCTTGACTTCAAAGAGAGTTTCCCGGAATGAAACCACTACACAGCAAAACAATCTGTCCATCTTCCGCTTCCACTGAATTTGAAACTCAGCATCAGTATCTGTGTACAACTGAGTTCAGTGAATCTTGGCTCTGACAAAACTTCCAGTACTCTACCACATGCCAATGCAGTTCCTTTGCAAAGCTCCCGGTTCCCAAATGGAAATCCTGTCTTGGCTCTGTGGAGGTACTGAGGAGCAATGAGCCAGAGCAGACCAAGGCCTGGGTGTGCTTTTTGTTGACATAAGTGCATTGTCTTGTGGGTCAGTTTTGCATGGTCCATGTCTGAAATCATGGTGAAGGCACTGTTCAAGGACATACAGATTTAGGACAGTCTTTTTCACTTAAAACTTTTATACACACAGACTTGTATCAGAAAAATTCATGATCAAGAGCAACAGTCCTGAGTCCTGGTCCCATCACATCAAAAAAGTCTTCAACTTTGATACACCACTACACTACCAAGATAGGAGAGTGGACAAAGGCATTTTGAGATCTGTACAAAGCTGGAAAGAAAGTGGTGTGAGGCTTTGGGGAGGTGAGGTGGTATGTAGAATTCAGGTTTTGAAAGCAAACAGACTGGGTTTCAATCCTGGAGATCTTCTTTACTATATAGTCTTGGGTTAAGCCTTAAAACTTACATAGTTCTGTTTTCTCATGTGAAAAATGAGGAGAAAAATATGGATCCCATTGCTTTGTTGTAAATATAACAATAATGCCTGGTACAGAGTAGGTGCTTTCATTAGGATTCTCCAGAGAGAAACAATAGTAACTTATATATATAGAAATATAATAAAGTATATAGAATATATTTATCTTTCACCTGCAAGCTGGAAACCCAGGAGAACTCATGGTGTAGTTCCAATCTGAATGCTGGCAGGCTTGAGACCCAGACAGAGCCAATGTTTCAGTTTGTGTCTGAGAGCAGGAAAAACTGATATACCAGAGTTCAAGGTAGTCAAACAAGAGGAATTCTTTATTTGAGAAAGTGGCAGCCTTCTGGTTCTACTCAGACCTTCAACTGATTGCATAGGACCCACCCACATTAGAGAAGGCAGTTTACTTAGTCTACCAGTTCAAATTTTAAGCTCATCTAAAATACTCTCAGAGAAACACCTGGAGTAACATTTGTGCAAATATCTGGGCATCCCATGACTCAGTCAACTTGACACAAAAAAATTAACCATCCTGTACTTTGTAAATGATAACTTCTATTAGTAAAATGACTAGAAATAAATGCAGTTTATTTCCTTTCCTAAACTCTGCTTTTATGTGAACTTATACTGAAATTTAAACTTCATATTTCATTTTCAACTCAATCCATTTAAATGAAAAATAAATATTCATTAGTTATTTTAAAACTCCCAATAATTGTTTTTGTTACTAATAAAAATAGTTGCTTAAATCAAGGAAGTACTAGAACTTGGGAATAATGAGAATCATTAAGGTTGTCTACTGTTTATAAGTTTATTTTATACTGAAATATTCAGTAGTAAAGAAAAAATATAACACTGCTGTTAGTGAAGGTCCCAGGAATGCAATTGGCCATGTAACTTTAATGGGTTAGAGTCAAGGAGTTTCCATTTTATAGCTCTGAGTAGCAATGCCTTCCTCTCTCTCCCTCATCATTGAGCATTTTGTACACGAGGTCATTTGCTGGTCAATGTGGTATAAAATGGACATGTCTAACTTCACCCACTGCAGACATTCACTGAATGAAAAGCCAAAGCTATGACTCATCTGGAAGATCTCCATCTGTCTTTCCCATATAGGGAGTGGTAAAAACCACTCCTGTCATAGGCAGAAACTTAGAGGGCTGTCTTTCAAAGGAAAGAGGCAAAATCTAGTCCTGTATGAAGCAGGGAGATGGGAGTATAGACACCCTGGTTCTAATCTCAGACCCCACACCAAAATCTCCCTTGACTGTGAGCAGCCTCAATTTCCTCATCAAAAAGTGAGGGATTGGACCAGTATGGCTTGCATGACACTCTAGCCATAGAATCCTTTAATTTTTAAGGGCTGCATTCGTCTCTCACTATGGCAGTTGGCCTGCCCAGACAGGATGAGGGAATGAGGCTTGCTGTGTTGACAAGCTCAGACAGGCTGCCTACGTGGCTCATCACCATCCTCTGGGTAGACATACACCTCAGAGTGAATAGGGTGGAACTTGAGACCTGCTATGAAGACAGCGCTGCTGTCACCCCATCTTTGAGCCAAGAGGGAAAGTACATTTCTTGCAAGGGCAGGCTCAAACTGAGCTGCTGTAACTAAACACCTCACTGAGAGTGATATCATGGCACTATGAGCTCATTCAGAGGACAAAAGAGTGAGAAAAATAAAACCTCCATGGGCCAATGGAACCTGTAAATAGGAAGAAGGAAATATAAGAAGGAATCATTTCTCAAAAAGAACAATTAATATTCCAGACCACTGAAAGATTTTATTTAATTTCCCCCTTGCAACTTAAAACATTCAGACACATGTAGATGTTTTCTCAGTAAAAAACATTTTTGAAGAAACTCTGGGCTGCCTCTGGGAAGCTATATTGTCATTGCTGTATCACTGAGGGTTTACAAGTAAATATTTAAGGTGTCCAACGTAACGTTTTGATATACCTATCCATTTTGAGATAATCAGCACAGTCAAGCTAACGAATGCAGTCAAGCTAAATAACTGTCACATCACAAAATCACCCCTTTCTTTCACTCCCCTCCCCTTCCCTTCCCCCTTTCCTTCCTCCTCTCCTCTTCTCCCTTCCCTTCCCTTCCTTTCCACCTTTCCCTCTCCCTTCCTGTATCTTTTTATGGTCTCCCTTTCCTTTCCTTCTCCCTTTCCTTTTCCTTTCCTCCTTTCCTTCTCCCTTCCTGTCCCTTTTTAGGATGAGAACATGTAAGATCCACCCCCTTAGCAAATTTCAGATATATAATACAGTATTGTGAACTACAGTTACATTGGTCTTCAGAATCATAATAGACATTCAAAACTTATTCATCTTGTATAACTGAAACTTTCTGCATGATCACACTTATATGTGTGTCTTAGTCTGTTTGGGCTCCTATAACAAGTTACTATAAATAAATTGTCTTATAAACAACACAAATTCATCTCTTACATCCTGGAAGCTGGAAATCTGAGGTCAGAGTGTCGCCATGGTTGGGTGCTGGTGAAAACCCTCTTTGGTGTTGCAGAGCACTGACTTGTCACTGTGTCCTTCTATGGTGGGACACGGAGAGAAACAAGCTCTACTGGGCACTGATCCCATTCAAGAGGGCTATGCCTTCATGATCTCATCTTATGTACCAAAGGCCATTTCTCCTAATACCATCACACTGGAAAGCAGGGTTTCAATATATGAATTTTGGGGAGACACGAACATTCAGTCCATAATTTGTTGACTCTAAAATAGGCAGACTCATAGACATAGGGAGTAGAATGGTAGTTGCCAGGGGCTTGAAGGAAGGAGAAGTGGAGAAGATGCTGATCACAGGGTATAAAGTTTCAGTTACTTTTTACAACTTTTGTTTTAATGAAAACTGAAGTTCAGTTAAATATATTTGTCAGTTTTATTGAGCTGCCTAGTACATTACTTGGCACTTATTATTTGATAATTAAATATGTTGTAGGTGTTCAAAGGTATATGGACAGCTGAACAAAAAAAATAATTTTAACAAGACACAGCCCATATATTTAAGTTACCAAAGACAAACAATAAAGCCCAATTTTCTAGGGATGCCTGGGTGGCTCAGTCGGTTTGGCCTCTGCCTTCAGCTCAGGTCATGATCCCCAGGTTCTGGGATTGAGTTCTGCTTTAGGCTCCCCACTCAGTGGGAAGCCTGCTTCTCCCTCTGCCTGCTCTGCCTGCCGCTCCCCCTTCTTATGCCCTCTCTCTGACAAATAAATACATAAGATATTTAAAAAGTCTAATTTTCTAGGAAGAAAAACATCCAAATATATTCTTTTTCCTTTGTACCTAAAAGAATATCAAGAAAATTTTTTTTCTTGTTTGGGAAGCCAAAATTCTTTCCACAAAGAGGAAATATTGGGCTTGAACAGCCATTATTTGATGAGAATACAAGATTGGAACGTTGAATGTTTCACTAAAGCATAGTGTTCTGTTGAGAAGTGGTCCCTTGATCCTAACAGTTCTTGCTTCCTGATAAGGTAATGGCAGTATGTGTCCAAGGGCTGACTTCCATGGTTAGCGTACTGACTGATTAGCCGTGATGCACTCCCTATTGATTTTCAAACATTCACTCATTCAATCAATACATATCTGTTAAGTAATTAGTCTGAGCCAGCTTCAATTCTTGGAGCCAGGGAAATAGCAGCGAAAAGAAAACTTTATTTCTCCTTTGGGCTTACATACTATAAGGAGAAGAGTAATCATAAATACTTTGAACACATTTCAAAAAGAGAGATGTCAGAAGTTGACAAGTGCTAGGGAAGAAAAACTAAAAGCAGGGAAGAACTAGGAATTGCCAGGGGCTGAGGTGGATGGTACTGCTGCTTCTAGATCCTCCCAGATGTAAGAGAGGGAAATCGATGTGTGTGTGTACTAATTTATGTATCTATACATACCTATAGATATTGTTATATGTATCCATCTTTATATAAGCCTCGCATGAGTTCATATCGATGTTGCCAATTCCAATCTGGTATACCACAGGGATCATGCTAACCTTCCCCACCTGGCTTGTCTGTAACTTCCATGCCCACTCTGAGAAACTTGGCTCCCGCTATTCACCACTCATTACTTGATTGCTTAATTTTAGTATACATGCTTACATGTACTATACATATAGTTGTTTCAGACTTTTTAACCCATATCCTGTGGGAAACAACTTTACCAACTAGAGTACAACACACTTGTCTACTTAACTTTGCCTAAAAGTCTTACTTACAGTCTTCATTCATTTCCAGAATGACTCAGGTCAGTACCTTACTTTACCATCCCCCTCAGTGAGATTGTTTCATACATTTGTAATATTTAAATATTACACAAATATAGTTAGGTTTTCTGTCACATTGTGAGATCCCTTGACCTCCTAGATTATTTTTTAAAAACTTGCATACATTAAAATCCACTCTGTGCTCTACAGTTCTGAGTTTTCACAAATGCATATTGTTATATATACATCATAACAAATCATACAGGATAGTTTCACCACCTCAAGAAAGTTCCCTGAACTTCATTATTAAACCCTTCTCCCTCCCTAAAAGCCTGGCAATTATTGATCTCTTCATCAACTCTTAAATTCTGCCTTTCCAGAAGCTTACATAAATGGACTCATACAAGTCTTTCAAACTGGTGTATTTCACTCAGCAATGTTTATTTAAGATGTTTTTGTGAGGCCTAATAACTTAATCCTTTTTTGTTTTTATCAGTGAATAGTATTCCACCATATGGATATACTTCAGTTTGTTTATCCATTCACCTATGTCAGTAGATCTTGGTTATTTCCATTTTTGGGGCATTATAAGTAAAGTTGCTGTAAATATTTGTGTACAGATTTTTGTGTGGATATATTTTTCATGACAGTTAGGTAAATATCCAGAAGCATGGTTGCTGGACTATATGGTAAGACTATATTTAGCTTTGTGAGAAACTTCCAAACTCTTCCAAAGTGGTTGTACCGTTTTTCATTCCTACCAGCAATGAATGTATATTGCTGTTGCTTCATATCTTTGTCAGCAATTGGTATTGTTAGTTTTTGGATTTTAGATATTTTAATAGGTGTGTGGTGGTATCTCATTATTGTTTTAAGACTTTCTGGTTTTACTTGTTTATTTATTTGGTTACTTTTTAAAAATTGTTACTACAATATTAGCTCCAAGAGAATAGAGAACTCATTTTATTTACCACAGAACTTCCAGGGCCCAGCATAACACACAGTCACTCAAAAACCATGACTGAATAACACAATTACTTTAGGTAGAATTTTCTCAAACCATAAGCTCTAGTCTCTGACCTGGCGTATATTCATATAAATTTTTAGTAGGATAATATTTGTAAAGTTTTATGAATAGGATGAACCCGAGTGCTTCCCAAAGGTACAATAATCGGTTACTTTGGGTTACACAACTCAGGTTTGATGGTGGGAGCTGAACTTGGCATTTTCCTGGTTTTACAGCTATGAGACCTTTATATGTTCTAAAACAGCAGTAGCAACATTTTTATGGAGATCAATTAGTCCTTTCTTCCCCAAGGAGTTCTGGCAGAGAACTAACAGCTGATATTAGCTTAGCAGTATTGTCAGAAAGCATACTTATGACTCCTTCATCTTCCCCTTCTAGTCCCATAATGATTTTAAGTCATTTAACCTCATCTTCCTGTGCTCTGTAAGATTCTAGTTCTTGCTGAACTGATTCTGAAACTTCTGGGAATGTATTTCCCTTATGTTTCTGCCAAAATTTATCAACTGGAATTAAATCATAAGACTTCTTGTTTTTTTCTCTTTGGTATATCACCAGCTGGAGAATTAAGACTTTCTGATTTTAAATCCCTGCAAGTTGCTAGCTGTGTGCCCTTGTCTGATTACATCGTCTCTCTAGGCCTCATTTTTTTTCTTTAATTTAAATTTTAGTTAGTTAACATGCAGTCTAATACTCATTTTTGGAGTAGAATTCAGTGATTCATCACTTACATACAACACCCAGTGCTCTTTGCATCAAATGCCCTTCTTAATATCCATGGCCCATCTAGCCCATCCCTCCACCAATCTCCCTCCATCAAGCCTCAGTTTGTTCTCTATTTTTAAGAATATCTTATGGCTTGTTTCCCTCTCTTCTTTTTTTTCTTTTCTCCCTTCCCATGTGTTCATCTGTTTTCTTTCTTACCTTCCACATATGAGTGAGATCATATAGTATTTGTCTTTCTCTGACTGACTTATTTCAGTTTGCATAATACACTCTAGCTCTAACCACATCATTGCAAATGGTAAGATTTCGTTCTTTTTGATAGCTAAGTAATATTCTATTATGGAATTCTCTCTCTCTCTCTCTCTCTCTCTCTCTCTCTATATATATATATATATATATATATATATAAACTCTTTTATGCAGTCACCAGTCAGTGGACATTTGAGCTTTCTCCACAGCTTGGCTATTATTGATAATGCCACTATAAATATCAAGGTGCATGTACCTCTTTGAATATGTATCTTTGTATGTTTTGGGTAAATACCCAGGCAATTGCTGGATCATATGGCAGTTTCATTGTTAAGTTTTTGAGGAACCTCAAAATTGTTCTCCAGAGTGGCTGCACCAGTTTGCATTCCCACCAACAGTGTGACAGTGTTCCCCTTTTTCTGCATCCTTGCTCACATCTGTTGTTAATTTTATCCATTCTGACAGTTTATCTTTGTAGTTTTGATTTGTAGTTCACTGATGATGAGTGATATTGATTCTACACTTGAACTTAGCCAAAAGGACGAGAAGCGATGAGTGATATTGATTGAACATCTTTTCGTGTGTCTGTTAGCCATCTAAGTTTTTCTTTGGAAAAGTGTCTATTCATGTTTTCTGCCCATTTCTTAACTGGCTTATTTGTTTTTTTGGGTGTTGAGTTTGATAAATTCTTTATAGATTTTGGTTCTAATTCTTTATCAGATATGTCATTTGCAAATATCTTCTCCCATTCTGTGGGCTGCCTTTTAGTTTTGTTGATTGTTTCCTTTGCTGTGCACATTTTATTCTGATGAAGTCCCAATTGTTCATTTTTGTTTTTTGTTTCCCTTGCCTCCAGTGATGTGTCTAGCAAGAAGTTACTACAGCCGAGATCAAAGAGGTTTCTTCCTGTTCTCCTCTAGGATTTTGATGGTTTCCTGTCTCACATTTAGGTCTTTTATCCATTTTGAGTCTATTTTTGTGTGTGGGATAAGAATGTGGTCCGGTTTCCCCAATGTCATTTGTTGAAGAGACTGTCTTTTTTCCATTTCATATTCTTTCCTGCTTTGTTACAAATTAGTTGATCATATAGTTGTGGATCCATTTCTGGGTTCTCTATTCTGTTCTACAGATCTTTGTGTCTATTTTTTTTTTTTTTGCCAGCACCATACTGTCTTGATGACTATAGCTTTGTAATATAGCTTGAAATCCAGAATTGTGATGTTTCTAGTTTTGTTTCCCTTTTCAGAATTGCCTTGGGTATTCAGGGTCTTTTGTGATTCCATACAGATTTTAGGATTATTTGTTCTAGCTCTGTGAAAACTGCTGATGGTATTTTTTTAAAAAGATTTTATTTATTTATTTGACAGAGATCACAAGTAGGCAGAGAAGCAGGCAGAGAGAGAGGGGGGAAGCAGCCTCCCTGCTGAGCAGAGAGCCTGATGTGGGGCTCGATCCCAGGACCCTGGGACCATGACCCAAGCCGAAAGCAGAGGCTTTAACCCACTGAGCCACCCAGGTGCCCCATGATGATGATATTTTGATAGGGATTGTATTGTGTGTAGTGTGTGGATTGCTTTGGTAATATAGCCATTTTAATAATGCTTGTTCTTCCAATCCATGAGCATGGAATAATTTTCCATTTCTTTTTGTCCTCTTCAATTTCTTTCATAAGTGTTCTATATTTTTCAGATCTTCTATCTCTTTTGTTAAGTTTATTCCTAGGCATATTATTGTTTTTGGTGCAATTGCAAGTGAGATCAATGCCTTGGTATCTCTTTCTCTTGCTTCATTATTGGCATATAAAACAAAACAGGTTTCTGCACATTGACTTTATATCCTGCAACTTTGCTGAACTCATGTCTTAGTTCTAATTTGATGGAGTCTTTTGGGTTTTCCACAGAGTTGTCTGCAAATAGTGAAAGTTTAACTTCTTTTTTGGCAACTTGGATGCATTTTATTTCTTTTTGTTGTCTGATTGCTGATGCTAAGACCTCCAGTACTATGTTAAATGTAATGGTGTGAGTGGACATCCTTGCCTTGTTTCTGACCATAGGGGACGGGCTCTTATTTTTCCCCATTGAAGGTGATATTAGTTGAGGGTCTTCATATGTGATGATGTTGAAGTGTGTTCCATCTACCCCTACTTTGTTGAGGGTATTTATGAAGAAAGGATGCTGTATTTTGTCAAATGCTTTTTCTGCATCTATTGACATGATCATATGGTTCTTATTCTTTCTTTTATTAATCTGGTGTACTATGTTGGCTGATTTGTGGACATGAATAATTCTTTTAATGTACTGTTGAATTCGACTTGCTGGTGTTTTATTGACAATTTTTGCATCCTTGTTCATCAGGGATGTTGGCATATAATTCTTCTTTTTAGTGGGGTCTTTGTCTGGTTTTGGAATTATCAAAGTAATGCTGGCTTTGTAGAATGAGTTTGGAAATTGCTTACCATTTCTATTTTTTTTGAACAGTTTGAGAAGACTAGTTCTTAACTATTACTTAAATGCTTGGTGGAATTCCCCTGGGAAGCTGTCTGGCCCTGGAATTTCATCTGTTGGGAGATTTTTGATTACCAATTCAATTTCTTTGCTGGTTATGGGTCTGTTCAAATTTTCTATTTCTTCTTGTTTCAGTTTTGGTAGTTTATAGGTTCATAGGAATTTAGCCATTTCCTCCAGATTGCCCAATTTGCTGGGATATAATTTTTCATAATATTCTCTTATAATTGAGTTTTTGTGGGGTTGGTTGTGATCTCTCCTCTTTCATTCATGATTTTATCTATTTGGGTTCTATTTCTTTTCTTTTTGATAAGTCTGGCTAGGGTTTTATCAATTTTCTTCTTTTGAAGAAACAACTCCTAGTTTTGTTAATCTTTTCTTTTTTGTTTGTTTGTTTGTTTGTTTGTTGCTATATCATCTGTGTCTTTATTATTTCCCTTCTTTCTACTGACTTTGGGCTGTATTTGCTCTTCCTTTTCTAGTTCCTTAAGGTGTGACATTAGGTTGCGTATTTGAGATTGTTTCTTGCATTAAGCCTGTATTGCTATATACTTTCCTCTTAGGACTGTCTTTGCTGCATCCCAAAGGTTTTGGACTGTCATGTTTTCATTTTAATTTCCATGTAATTTTTTATATCTTTTTTGATTTCCTGGTTAATGTATGCATTTTTAAAAAAAGATTTTATTTATTTTAGAGAAAGAAAGAGAGGAAGCACAAGTTGAGGAAAGAAGAGGGACAAGCAGACTCCACACAGAGCTTGGAGCCCAATGTAGGGTTTGATCCCAGGACCCTGGGATAATGACCTGAGCCGAAGTAAAAAATCTGATGCTCAACCAAATGAACCATCCAGGCTCCCTTATCTGTTCATTCTTCAGTTGGATGTTCTTTAACCTCCATGTATTTGTGGTCTTTCTAAATTTGTGGTCTGAAATATGCTTAGTATCATCTCAATCTTTTTATACATGTTGAGGGCTGATTTGTGACCTAGTATGTATTCAATTCTGGAGGATGTTCCATGTGCTCTTGAAAAGAATGTTTATTCTGCTGCTTTAGGATGAAATATCCTGAATATATCTATTAAGTCCATCTGGTACAGTATGTCATTCAAAGCCATCATTTCCTTGTTGAGTTTCTGCTTAGATGATCTGTCCATTACTATAAGTGGGGTGTTTAAGTCCCCCACTATTATTGTATTATTATCAATGAGTTTCTTTATGTTTATTGTTAATTGATTTATACATATATGGGGGCTCCCAAGTTGGGGGCATAGATCTTTACAATTGTTAGATCTTCTTGATGGATAAACCCCTTAATTATGATAAAAAGCCCTTCTTCATCTCTTGTTACAGTCTTTGTTTTAAAATTTAGTTTGTCTGATATAGGTGTGGATACTCTGGCTTTCTTTTGGTGTCTATAAGCATGATAGATCGTTTTCTATCCCCTTAATTTCAATCTGTAGGTGTCCTTAGTTCTAAAATGAATCTCTTGTAGACACCATATACATGGATCTTGGTTTTTACCCATTCTGGCTCCCCATGTCTTTTGATTGGAACATTTAATCCATTTATATTCAGAGTGATTTTTGAAAGATAATAATTTAGTGCCATTGTATTACCTGTAGAGTTGGTATTTCTGGTGATGTTTTCAGGTCCTTTCTGGTCTTTGTTACTCTTGGTCTCTTTTATTCCACTCCGAGTACCCCTTAAAACTTCTCACAGGGCTGGTTTAATGTTCATGAACTCCTTTAGTTTTTTTTTTTTGAAGCTCTTTATATCCTCTTCTATTCTGAATGACAGCCTTGCTGGTTAAAGAGTTCTTGCCTGCATATTTTTTCCCATTCAATATGTTGACTATTTCCTGCCACTTCTTTCTGACCTGCTGAGTTTCTATAGATAGGGCTGGTGAGAACCTGATCTGTCTTCCCTTGTAGGTTAAGCACTTTTTTCCCTTTGTTACTTTCAGGATTCTTTCCTTGTCTATGTATTTTGTGAATTTGACTATGATATGCCTTGGTGATGGTTGGCCTTTGTTGAATGTAGTGGGATTCCTCTGTGCTTCTTAGATTTTGATGTCTGTGTCCTTCCCCAGATTTGGAAGTTTTCAGTTATAATTTGTTCAAATAAACCTGCCCCATTTTCTCTCTCTTCACCTTCTGGGACTCCTATGATAAAAATTTTATTTCATTTTAATAAATCACCGAGTTCTCTAAGTTTACCTTCATGGTTCATTACCTTTCTTTCCCTCTTCTTTTCAGCTTCATTATTTTCCATAATTTTATCTTTTGTATCACTGATTTGGTCTTCTGTTTCATCCATTCTCATTTATATAGACTCTCTTGGGATAGCATTTATAATTTCAGTCTAGGCCTCCTCTTTATTTTATTTTTTAATTTTTTTTTAATTTGTCAGAGAGAGAGCAAGAGTGAGAGAGCGAGCACAGGCAGAAGCAGAGGGAGAAGCAGGCTCCCTCCTGAGCAAGGAGCCCGACCTTGGACTCAATCTCAGGATGCTGGGATCATGACCTGAGCCGGAGGAAGCCACTTAACCAACTGAGTCACCCAGGCGTCCCTAGGCCTCCTCTTTAAATAGAGATAGTTATAGTATTGATTTCCCAGATTGTTGTTGGAAGGTAGTGGTTAATGACATATGAATGACATATGAATAATATTGGAACATAGTTAAGATGATTAAGTGCACAATAAGCATTGTTTCCCTTTAGGATAGGAAACAATTTCACTGGATGAATATACACAATGGCCTGAAGTTAACTGAAATTAACTATTCACTTTAAATCTTTCCAAATTCATCCCATTCCCCCAAACTGCTCTGTATGTTTTAGAATAGTTCCCTAAAATTTTGGTACCACAACATTCCTTTTTCCTCCACAAGATTATATGATGTCTTCAGATATAAAACTATTACTTTCCAGTTGTTGTCCCTCCATTCAGCCACCTTTTGGCATCTTTGTCTTTCAAAATTAAAATCCACTTATGCTAAACTCAGATAATAAGTCATTTCATCCAAAGAACCCTTCCTTGATGACTGGCTGGAAGCCATCTCTTCCTGTTTGAAATAGAAGATTTTAAGCATTTATTCTTTATTATTAGGTTATATAATACCCACTTCTAAAAATGTGAGATTATAAGTAAATATAAACAAAAATGATACACATGTATATAATACATATACATACAAAAATATCAGGAAGTCCATATCCTTCAACAAGGTCAATTTGACAGGCTTTGATTTTTTAATTCCATATTGGGAATTTTATTTACAATTGGTATTGTGTAATTTTAAATATCCTCCATGGTGGAGAATATTCACCCTTTCATCTCCACTCCTCACATTAGCTTAACTTTACATATAATCCCTGACCATCTAATTACAGAAATGTATTTGTAAATGTGTCCACGCATGAGTATTATTTATTTTACAAAGAAAGATCTTAAAATTTCTATGTCTTATTCTTCTCACTCAAAAAATCCTTGTCAAAATCACTATGAGTCAAAAAGTAATAGCACTAATTTTTAAAAAAAAATTTATTTATTTGTCAGAGAGAAAGAGACAGAGAGAGCATAAGCAGGGTGAGAGGCAGGCAGAGGGAGAAGCAGGTTCTATGCTGAGCAAGGAGCCCAAGTGGGACTTGATCCTAGGACCCTGGGATTATGATCTCAGCCAAAAGTAGCCACTTAACAAACTGAGTCACCCAGGTGTCCCTAAGTCATTATTTCTAATGGGATTTTTGCTGATATAAACACATGGTCTTACATTGCATGGATTTGGGCAAATGTATAAATAGCATGTAGCCATCATTATAATATCATACAGCTATTTTCACTGCCCTAAAATTCCTTCATGCTCTGACTATTCATCCATATCTGTCTACCCATTCCTCCCCGCCCCCCACCCCCCCCAGCCCTGGTAACCACTGTTAAGTTTACTGTCTTCATAGTTTTGTCTTTTCCAGAATGTCATATAGTTGGAATCATACAGCATGTAACCTTTCATATTGGTCCTTTCACTTAATAATATGCATTTAAATTTCAACCATGTCTTTTCATGGTCTTTTTAGTGCTGAATAATAGTCTGTTGCCTGTATGTCCTACAGTTTCTTTAACCATTCACCTACTGAAAGACATCTTGGTTGCTTGTAAGTTTTAGCAATTATGAATAAAGCTGCTATAAACATCTGTGTGCAAATTTTGTGTGGACATACGTTTTCAGCTCATTTGGAAAAGTACCAAGTATTTCAAATCCTGGATGGTACAGTAAGGATATGTTTAGTTTTGTAATAAACCATTAAACTATCTTCCAAAGCAGCTGTATCATTTTACGTTCCCACCAGCAATGGACGGGAGTTCCTGTTGCTCCACATCCTTGCATCTGATGTTCTTAGTGTTCTGGATATTTGTCATTCTAACAGGTACGTAGTGGGATTTTATTCTTGTTTTCATTTGAAGATTATGAGTTTTTTAAAGCTATAGAGTAATTCTTATTTGTTTTGTATCTCCCAGAATGATTTGACAAATCTTTGCTAATGGATGGCTTTATCAAATTGTACCATATGAAAGTTCTATCTACAATGATCAATATTTGACTTATTTTAAGTCATTTAATGAATGTTCTTAGAGTGTCAGGCACTTGCTTTATATAGATAGATAAAATGAAAGACACAAGCTTGTGGAAGAGTATCATGACAGGCTATATGATGAAGGTCACAGAAGAGTTTGGTTTCTGCATTTTTGGAGTGGTCATACTGGTGTCAACATGCAAAAATTGACTAGAGATGGTTACTGAGGTCATGGCTTTCAAAAGACCAGGCTTTGATGGTTAGAGCTAATATTTCTAATTATAGGGATGTGAATAAGGTGGTTTGTCCATGCTTAAGAAATAATAGCTTAATCAAAACTTTGATGTTTTTGAAATCTTCTTAGAATATTATAATTTATGCTATAATTTTTAAACTCTTATAATTAATTATAACAGAAAGTTTTCATAATTCAATTCAGAAGAGGTATGAAACACTTTCTCACCATTATAGATTTATTCCAAATATAAATTGAATGCTAGTTAGGTACCTTTTGAAGGAACTTCTCTTTATATTTACATTACAGTTTTCAAGTAGGAATATGTGCTACCAGGGAATAATATGTTGAGCTTTTAGCTCTTTGAACAAATAATTTATTATGAATTAAAAAAAATTAATATTAAAATTTAAGTCTGATTGTTTTAATATCTCACCTACTCAATAACTGGATGTTAAATATTCACACCAATGGGCTCTTCAGACCAGGTCAACCCCTTTGTAAGTCTCTGAGAAACACCTTGCAAAGTGAAAAAGAGCATTTGGGCTTTAGATTAGAACATACTTCTCTGACCTTAAGGAAACTCCTTAATTTCCCTAAATCTCTCTTTTCTTATTTGTAAAATGAGTAAAGTATTAGTTATCTCACCTGCAAGGATTGTGTGAGATACCATGGGACAACCCCTTAGCACTTAGCAGTTGCTTGAGAAATGATAGGTATTATAATTGTTGCTTCCATCTGGTTAGCAAAAAATCTGAAAGGTATTATAGAATAGGTGATAATTTTTAAAAAAGTCAAATGGAAAACAACAATGGAAAAGTTACTAATTTTGGTCTGGGACCAAGTGCAAGGTAAGCCCAGGTTATCTTCTTGTGCTAGAAAACAAGAAAAAAACTTGAGGACTAGTGGGATATGTCAAGGGGAGCTGTTTTAGAAAGGACACCATTGGCCAATTTTAGGAAAATAAAACAACAAAGAGAATACTGACAATAATTGATTATAATATTGCATTTTAAAAAAATATAATATTGCATTTTTAAAAGATCCATGAGTACTTAGACATAATAAAAGAGAGAGAAGAAGGGACAGGGGGCAAGAAAAACACTTATTTTTTTAGGCAAGGAAATATCCTAGTGAACAAATGTAGGAAGAAATGAGGCATCCATGAAATAATTGACTTGGTAAATATCATTGTGGATGCAATTATCATTGAGTAAAGAGTTTATGAGGCACAGTGTTTCAACTATCACCCCACAATTACAAAGAAAAGCATGTGTCCATACAATGGTGGACAAATGATAACATTGTTAATCAAATGATAAAATTCAATGTCACTAATAGTGGGAGAACTTGATATTATGTGTTTCCTTAAGTGATGCAATATGGAGTAACATCACCATCTGTGTAACACCTCCCATAAAGTGTTATTTCAAAAAACGTTTAGCTGCATTTAATCAAGTCTCTAAACCAAACTTACTGGTTACAGGAAATAGAGGAACAAGTTAAATGACTCCAAAAAGAAACAGTAAGACAAATCTAGAAAGTGGGGTATTTTATAAGATGAGTAGCCAAGTCTTTTTGGGTGACTGTTCTACCTAAACATAAACAGTAGGCATATGCAGTGTATTACTCTTAATTGTAACCTGGATTAAAAAAAGAAAAAAAAAAGGAAAAGAAAGTCCTCTTCTATTTTGTTAGTATATTGTATGTGTTATACATGTGTATATAATATATATTACATATATAACATTACTTATGCTCTTAGGTGTAATAATGGCATTGTGGTTATGTAGAAGGATGTCTTTACCTATACAAGATATTTGCTGAAGTATTCAGAGTTTAAATGTCCTATTGTCTATAACTTTCCAGTGTGGCAGAATTTTAACAACTGGTGAATCTAGGTGAGCCATATTTCCCGTTCATTGTACAAGCCTTTTATTTTTTTCCAAAGTTATGAAAATTTTCAAAAATGTTAAATGAGAAAAGAAAAACATTGTTAAGTAATTGTTTCATTTTCAAGTTTTAAAATTGTAATTGCTGAAAAATTTTCTTTCTTTAATCAGTTAAGATAGACATAGACAATTGTGTCATCATAGAAGAAATTAGCTCTATATGCCAATAAGGCAGAA
>ML111098.1:32889-52726 GCA_003697995.1 Taxidea taxus jeffersonii
ATATTAATTTTTTTGGTAGCAAGGATAATTCTCTCAGAGTATCTCAAGTCACTTTTTTTTCAGTAAGGAGGCACATGGAGATAAATAAGCAAGAATTAGCTTTACACCCTGGTATGAGAGATGCCAGGAACAGCAGTGGAGCTTGTCCTTATTGTGATTGCCCTAGTTCAGGAAGTGGAAGTGTCTAATATGGTGCCTCTATTAGACCCAGTATCTTGTTTCTTCAGCAACAGGAACTTGATGTTCTTCCAAAATTCTTGATTCTTTCTACCATTCTTGTTCCTACCAAATTATATTTATCTCCCATACTCTGTGACATTTTTTTCTCATTTAGCTCTTTTTCTTCTTTCTCACTCATGGCTTCTGTTGTATCATGGCATCTATGCTGCTCATACATTGTACATTTTTCAACTTTGGCACCTTCTGCCAATTGACTGACTTTCATCTTATGTATCTGGGTTGAATTCTCCCAAAGGAAAATAAAATACAAACAAGTAAGGTGATTATCAGTCCCGGTTGATCAGAACTTTTGTTTATCTATGGTCATTTACTGGGTGGGATGGCAAGCCTTGAGATACTCAGTCCTCTTGCCTTGGCTCAAGCAGGTGTGTTGGGTCACAGAAAAAGCCGTAGATGTTACTCACAAAGCCATCTATGTGTAAGGAATACCCTAGGGTTACTGCTTGGGCAGGGTCTGTCATGTGAGGGTTACAGTTTCCCTGAGAGTGAAGCAGTGGTGGGGCAAGAAGCTTGAGGGCCATTTATGGTGCATAAAATCAGCTTTCTCTTTACATTTTGTTCACCTTGCCCAAATATTGCTTCAAGAAAGTAGAGTATCTTTTTACAATGTGAGAATTTTATTTGCCACATAATTCATGGTTCCACCTTTCAAAGATCTAGGAGGTTGTGTTTTGAAATCTGTGAACTTTTAGTTATTCGAGAGCTTATATTAGTCTCAGATGTCCACTGGGGAGGGAGAGAGAACACTCCTGCGTTTAATAGCCCTGATCTTTCTGCCAGCTACGGCTGGGGTTGGCATGTAAGTGGTCTTGCAACATTGCTTCCTTATCCTTTGTATATCCTGCATGCAGAGAACACCAAAGTGGACAATTTCCAATCTTGACAAGCAAATGAATCATTTCTGGGGGATTTGTCATAGTCAACAAAACTTAGACAATTTATTTATCTATTTGGACTTAGAAAAGTTTCAGAGTAGTCTGCATTTTGGATTTCTGGAATACCCATTATATAGTAGGTATAAAGATGCTGGATTGCAAATAAAGTGTTTATTTTTTTTAAGTGAAAAAAATCCAAAATTGGCATTTATGGGTAGTTGGAAATGTCATTTAATGGGGATAACACTAAATTATTAAGAAATGGGTTTGGACACACCCATTAGTAATGGTAATTGGGAGCTTATGGAGGGAGAGGGTAAATAACCCATGTCTGAAGGAAAGAAGTGTTTACACATGTAGTAAATCAATTTTATAGATTGCCTGCTACCAATGATTAATTTAGCAATTTGTAATAGTAATTTCACATAATAATTTCTATACCATTAAGAGTAGATTTAAAAAAATCAATTAATCTCTCATATCTATTAATCCACCATACCAATATATCATGATTATTATAAGGATTAGAGTAATACAATAATAGGTAAATTTAACATAACCTGTTTTGGTGAGTATATCTAATGAAAAGCATCAGGCTTGATAGAAGATGGCAGAGGAGGAGGTAAGGAGTCGTAGAGCCTGGGTCTGGATCTCGGCTCATGTTCTTGGATGTTGACAGTGGGGAAATGACAACCTCTCTGAGTTTTGGTTTGTTCATCTGCAAAACAAAATGATACTGAGGATAATCTACCTCATAGGGTTGATGTGAAGTCTTGACAGTGCAAGCAAGGCACTTAGACCCTGACTTTTAGTATGTAGTTAATAAATATTATCTATATGTTATTGGCAAAAAGTGATACACACATGAACTCCTGTCTTATTGGGGGAAAAGAAATGTAACAAATATTATGAGGCAGAGGAAAATAAGTGCAAACAAATTATTAATGAGATTGAAAAACAAAGAGAAATTAACTCCAACTAGGGTGACCAGAGGAAACTATGGTTACCTATAGAGAAGGAGGTCCCTCAAAATTTTGGTAAGTCTATATACTGTCACAATCCCCCAAAGATTGTCATTTTACAAATGCAGATGGTGAGGCTCAGAGAGATTAAACAGTTTATGCAAAGTCAAACAGGTGGGAAGTAGAAGCACATTAGGAAAGTTACATTTATCAGATTCTGGTGATTTTCTATAAGTTAAAAAAGTCACTTTATTTATTTTTTAGTTTTTTTGAGTAAAAGAGTATTAAACTTTTTCTCCTCCTAAACATTTGCTCAAGCTATAGACATGGTCCCTACTAAAGCAATTGTTTCAAGTTGTATAGGCAGATTCCTGCATGTAAAAAGAACATATTTTGAGACTATGTCAATGTTTTTACAGTTTCTACATTAGCTTTCCTTTTCACTTATTTTTCCAGCTTTATTGAGATATAATTGACATATAACACTGTGTAGGTTTAATTTATACGGTGTAATGATTTGATATATGTATATATTGCAAAATGATTACCATGATAAATTTAACTGTTACATCTATCACCTCACATAGTTACAATTTTTTTTTAATGTGGTAAGAACTTGAAAGATCTCCTTTTGTAATAACTTTCAAATATATGATACAGTATTGTTAAATATGGTCACCGTGCTGTCTGTTACATCCCCAGCATTTATTCATCTTATAATTGGAAGTCTGAACCCTTTGCACCATCTTCATCCATTTGCCTTGTTCCCATCACTACTCTACTCCTTTCCTCCAGTGGTCACACTTGCATGAGTCTAGAAGGGTAAGGCATATGAACAGATTATTTTACATATTCTCACTACAAATAGGTTTCCTTGTGTTCTGTATGTAATGTTTCATGATAAATCAGTTCAGATTACAGGTGGAACCTGAAATATGTTTGCAATTTGTCATTTGAAAATTAGTTAGAAGAATACTCAGAAGGTCTGAACTGACTTTGTGAAACTATTTGGAAAAAAATCATGGCTTCCATGATTTGGTTCACATGTTTAGAAAATGTATTTAATGAAACATTATGTATGCTTAAAAGCATGGTTCTTCATATGACACACTTCTAGTATATCTTTAGAGAACATTTTGTAATTTATGTCTGGGGTTTCTAGGGCTATGCAATGGCATATACTTTAATAATTCTTCCAAGAGACATATAAGTATAGAATGTCAACAGATGAATGGATAAAGAAGATGTGGTATATATATACAATGGAATACTATGCAGCCATCAAAAGAAATGAAATCTTGCCATTTGTGACAATGTGGATGGAACTAGAGCGTATTATGCTTAGCGAAATAAGTCAATCAGAGAAAGACAATTATCATATGATCTCTCTGATATGAGGAAGTTGAGATGCAACGTGGGGGGTTTGGGGGTAGGAAAAGAATAAATGAAACAAGATGGGATCAGGAGGGAGACAAACCATAAGAGACTCTTAATCTCACAAAACAAACTGAGAGTTGGTGGGGGGAGGGGGTAAGGAGAGGGTGGTGGGGTTATGGACACTGGGGAGGGTATGTGCTATGGTGAGTGCTGCGAAGTGTGTAAACCTGGCAACTCACAGACCTGTACCCCTGGGGCTAATAATACATTATATGTTAATAAAAAATAAAAAATTAAAAAAAAAGAATGTTAATAGTAGAGAGGACATTGAAATTATTATTATCATTTTAATAAACCCCTGTGTAATGCTTACCAGGTGCCAGGCATCCTTCTATATGTTTTGCAAATGTTAACACATTTCATGCTTATAACAATCATATAAATGTTGAGTAACATCATTATTTGTAGTTTACAGATGGGGTAACTGAGACCCACAGACCAAGTGCAATACAATTCTGCCACTAACTACCCAGAGTTAGAGCAGACTTTACAAGTTAAATGCAAACAATCCCTAAAAAGATTGCCCTCACTTTATTCACTAGCTGCAAGTTGTGGGGGTCCTCAGGCCACCCACACTTTTGACAATTAGGTACTAATTTGAGGGGGGGTCACAGAACTCAGGAAAGCCCTATATTATGGCCATAATTTTCTTGTAAAGGATACAAATCAGGACCAGTGAAATGAGGAGATACATAGGGCAAGGTTTGGGAGTGTCACAAATGTAAAGCTTCCACATCCCTAGGACATGTCACCATCCTTGCACATGTGCACGACTAACCAGTAAGTTCAACCAAGCTTTGATGTCCAGGGTTTTTATCATTATGCAGGCACAATTGATTAAATCATTGGCTACAAAACTGAACTCAATCTCTGGATCTCTTTCTCTCTCTGGAGATGGAGCTAAAATTACTTTTCTCAAAGCTTTGACTGTCTAGTCCCAAAGTTTGTCCTTCCAGCATGATACAGCCCACTGCCATCCTGAAACTGTTTTGGGGTCCACCTTGAGTCACTTTGGCAGAAGAGGCTCTTCACCTCAAGCAGTTTTCTCCAATGTCTGCCTCATTCAATTCTCTTATTGAACTAATTGTATGTTTTTTTTAAAAAAAGATTTTATTTATTTATTTGTTAGAGAGAGAGAGAGCGAGCGAGCACAGGCAGAGTGGCAGGCAGAGGCAGAGGGAGAAGCAAGCTCCCTGCCGAGCAAGGAGCCCGATGTGGGACTCGATCCTAGGACGCTGGGATCATGACCTGAGCCACCCAGGCGTCCCGAACTAATTGTATCTTATTTAATCATTATAAAACTCTCAGAGGAAATGTTATTCCTACTTTACAGAAGACACAAAATAAGGGTCAGATAAGTTATACTTCCACTTGTATAAGGAGACTATAACCCAGGCTCTTAGTGTTTAATGGGAGTGCCCAGGGACAACATTTGTTTCTTTTCATCATCAGTCGATAGCACAGGTCACTGAAAACACGCTAAAAAAGTTAAAAATCATGATTTTCATATATATATACAATGAACACATGTTAAAGATTTTTATTGAACTCATTATTATTGAGGGATCAAGGAAGAATTTATAAATTCGAACAAGTTAAATAGCAGCGGTATTTATGGATCAGAAATACTGAAATGAATTTGTAAAACTGTGTGTTTTTTTTCTTTTTTTGGACATGGGGAGAGCTGTCTCTTCAAATAGCATAATTTATTTGCATACCCAAAGACAAGAATCATTTACATTGCCATCAGTGATCTGCCAAATGCAATGAAAAGGTCAAGGGCCTACTCTGAATCAGATTCAGATAACAGAAGCCGGTGCTCTAAAGGAGGACTAGTTTTACAGGGAGCACAAATGTTTGCTTATGCCATCAGATGAAGATTAATGAGGTTATCACTTTAAGATGATTTCAGCTTCTCCTACAAATGGAAACATTCAAGAATGCAATAATCCTTAAGGTTTTTAATTCTAGGATACTTTTGCCTATACCTTAATTGCAGAAATTCATGTTGAATACGTTACTTGGCTCCCTAGAATTTTGAATGAAATATTCCAAGAAGTCTGGGGGAACTTCTAGGAATGTATAAAGCTAAAAGGAGAAAAAGTTCTATCATTTGGGAATATTCCCTATATCTCATTAAAAAAAGTAAAACTGACCCAGAATTGCATTTACAAGGTAAAATTTTTATGAGTAGAAGTTTCATACAGAACAGAGAGATAAAAATTAAAAGATCACTTATCACCCACAGCTGGCTTTACAATATTAGCTGCTATCGGCAATGTAAGTATCTTTTATTTCCTGAAAAGGATTATATAATACAGTGTTCTAAAATTTACAGTTTTAAAAATAATAGTGTATCTTGAAGAGTTTTTCATGTATGTGAGCATAAATCTACTTCATTATTTTTTAGCGATTGGATAGAATCTCATTGTCAGGATAAAATGTATAGACTGGGCAACAGAGCTTAACTAAATGGGAGTAAAAAGAGAGGCTTTTTCTTCAGAGCTTGCCACAGCAAGGGAGACATCCACCATTGCTGTGTTTGGTAGACACCCAAAGGCTCTCAGGGCAGTGGGAAGATTTATAGGGACAAAGGGAAGGGTTTGGCTGTCCACCATTTTTCTGTCCCATCCCTTCTTATTGCTCTCAAATCCTCTTTTCCAGACACCATCACTTATCCCTATATTCTAGTTGTTTCTTCTGGAATTTGTGCGTCTCCAGTGTTATAAATAATATGTGTATCCTGCCATTTTACAACTCATGAATTTTAGGGAGTATCAACTTACTAGTTGATCATGGTGGCTGAGGATTGAACTCTTTTATACTGTGTTTTGTACCTTCTTCCCTTCTTTCAAGGTAGTTTCATTATTGTTAATTCTGTTTGACATTGACTGGACTTCCTTTATCTGAGGATTCATGTATTTCAACAATTTGGGAAAAACTTTAGGCATCCCCTTTTTGAATGTTGCACTTTTCAATTTTCCTTATAATTCACTTCTAGAGCTCAGAATACACATATAGAGGACTTTTTTTTTTTTTTTACTGTTTCTTCCATGTCTCTTAATCTCATATTTTCTATATAATTTTTTTCAGATTTATCACCCAATTCACTATTTCTCTTTGGGCTTTGCCTTCTATTCTGGTGTTTTATATTTCCATTAAGTTTTAAATTTTATTATAATTTTTATTCCTAAAAGTTATTTTTTAAAGCTGCTTGTTCATTTTTTTGTAGTTTTGCTTTGATCCCCTCTGATTGCCTTACACATAGTTCCTCTATGCTCTTTGTCCAGTATCTCAGGTCTTTATTGGTTTGGCTTGGTGTTTCAGCTGATTTCCACTGAAGGTATTTTATTTCTTTAGATTACTTCTGATTTTTTTTTTTTAATGTGAGCATATAATTATAACCACCTTTCTGAGTCCTGTGAAGCTTAGGTGAAAGGTGTTTTGATCTAGGATGGAGTTGCTTTTGCTTTTACCAAGTACTCATGGCTACTATTAACTAGTGTCCTCTTTTAACTGAAATTCTCACTTTGCACCTTTTCTATTGTACATGGTATACATTCCTGCCGTGATGGGTGGTTTAGATTTTTTTTTTTCAGAGACATAGTTTTTCCTTTCCTTTCTATCTCTTTTATGCAGTTTTCTTCTATTTCAGTTTTCCTTCAAGTGTGGCTCTTCTTCAGTCCCAGTGTATCTATGCTATGTCTTCAGTCTGCTTCCCTCTTCTGTCCAGATCCAAGGCTCAGTCCCAGTACCCCAGCCCTCTGCTCCACCCATCCAGGCCCTTTGACCACCAGCCTATGGGGCTCTGATGATGCTTTTGGTGTACAGAGCATTTCCCATCACTGGAGTGGTGTTTTCACTTCAATGTAATGTGACCCCTCTTCCTTGTATGGTCTTCTACTAATGTCAAAAGTTTTTTTTTCCCTCAAATTTTTGTTTTTGAGATATATTTCAGGAGGATTTTGAAATATTCATTCAAGATGTTATTGGAAATAAAGTCCTCAACTCACTTTATACATCATGAATTCATTAAATTCTCTATCTTCCTCAATTATATGCAAAAACAGCAAGTAAAGTTGTGTTCATTTTATTAGTAAGTACTGGTTCCACTGTTACTGGTATGGGTTTGCAAAATCTTTAAAACTTATATCCAAGTTTCTGTCTCCTAAATTTATTGAGAATTAATACAAAATAATCTACTACGTTGAATGCCAGCTTCATCAAAATGTCACTAAAACAAACTGTTCATAAGTTAAAGCTGAACTTATTTTTGTGATATAAAGAGCACTACCTTGAGAAAATCTTACTAGGGTCTCAGATGGGAGATGGCAAAGTTGGGATATTCATGAGGTTTGGAAGTCTGATTTACAGCGGGTCTTTCAGTGCAGAGACATGGTTTTCATTAGGTGAGGATCATGATATAATTGCTTAGGACTGGTGTGCACAGCAAAAATTTTGGATAATGGTTTCAAAGAGTCTTAGGCTGTAAATTGTCTTTTGATTCTTCCTATTGAGGATTTGATGGGTCTTTCATGAAGATCCTGGAATGGTAAATAAAGTGCTTTGCAACTTTGATTTTCTTGGGCAGATGTTTATATTCCTGAAATAGTAAAGTCCTATTAATGTGAACAGTAAGCTGTATGGTATAGATGTTTTCAGTTCTCAGGCATAAAGTAGTAGTTGTTTGAGAATACTTTATTAAATGGTAAAACTTAATGATAAAGGAATATCATTGCAGAGTCATGCAGGGCTATAAAATTTGGAAAAAATGACTGTGGTGCTAAATACACTTTTCACAACAAGACTGTCTATTGTGGTGAAAGGATAAAAGTGTTCTCTGAAATTATTTAATGGAATGAAAATGATGAGACACCCTCAGACATTCTGATTTGTATAAAAACTGAAGTGATGTGTTGGGGATACTACTTTATTGAAATGTTTGTTTTAATGCCATAGCCCTGTTCTGAGGGTCAGTTTTCTTTTGCAATCCTATCAGTGTTCCCAGACTTGTTCACACAGGGGCCAACAGAGGGCAAAAAGGCCTTTTCTGAGGCTGCAAGCTTTGGATGAATAGGAGGAAATAAGAATCCTCGAGGCGACTTCTGTCTTGAGTTTTGCTGTTTTGTCCATTCTATGTGATTTAAACAAAGACACCATCAATTGGAAGATGATTCATTGTTTTACATATTGCTAACAAATTCTGCCGATGGAACTATGTAAAAATGCACACTTATCACCTAGAATTTTCATTTTATAGTCATTAATTAGCTCTTTTATATTAAGAAATTTACTTTTGGGATGCCTGGGTGGCTCAGTTGGTTGGGCGGCTGCCTTCGGCTCAGGTCATGATCCCAGCGTCCTGGGATCAAGTCCCACATTGGGCTCCTTGCTCAGCAGTGAGCCTGCTCCTCCCTCTGCCTCTGCCTGCCACTCTGTCTGCCTGTGCTTGCTCTCTCTCTCTCTCTCTCTAACAAATTAAAAAAAATTACTTTTGTCACATATTATTCTTGGACATAGATGAAAAGAATATATCCAAACAAATAATGCTTTCACATTCCGATTGCAACTATTCAGAAATACCTTTCAACTCATTGATGTTAGTGTCTTTCCAATAATATCATCAGCTGTGCAATCAAGAATGTGGGTAGTACAGCATGTCTGGAGAATTTTTTCCCTATCATTTCTTTAATTTTTTTCCCATGACACCCATTCTTTAAACTTTGATGCTGGTATTCTCTTTGGTCTTATGGGTTAATATCAAAGGAAGGTTTTCAGATAACAACCAGGATTCATGTTTCTACCTCAGAAGGTCCTCAAGTGGTGTGCATGCTGATCTTTATACCACCAGGAAAAATAACCAAGTTGGTTCACATGCAGGTAATGGCAACTACATTATGACAATAGCCTGACTGCTGGTATATTCTTGAAATAAATGAAAGATACCATTTTGTATAGAAAAAGCTACCGATTACAGTATTTCTTCTTAATTTTCTTGAATTTATTCTTTACTATGTAATCTTGTTAACTTGATTTTCTTAGCCTTCTGTGAAGGCTTCATTCTTGCTTTAAATATTTAACTCTGGGACTGAGTACCCAGGCAGACCCTCTGCAGAGCTTGGAAGGCTAGTCCCCTTTCCAATAAAAGTCTCACCTTGAAGGCTGTAATGTATAGTTTGCTAAATGGCATTTTACTGGTAAAACAGACTTGATTCCCAAGTGGTATAACTGGAAGTTTCAATTCCAATCCACAACACGACATCAAATCAAGGATCGGGCTTTGGAAAGCTCACCATTTGAGAAAGAGAAACGATATTAATATGTCCCTTCTGGACTGAGTTATATGACTCCCAGGGGTCCATGTGTGTGAGCTGGACTACTGTCTGGTTCTGGAATGAAGTGAGACTAATAAATTCATTTAAAATGTCAGCGTCAGTTTTAACTACATGAGCTGAGTGGTCCCCAAATAGAAAACCCAACAGTTTAGTCCTTTGCTATTCAAATTTCTATTACACTCAGCAATAAACGAATATTTAACTGGTAGAGTAACTTTAGTGGTTGTGAGCTCTTCTTAGTGAATTTGTATAATATGCTGTGACTATAATGGTATAAGGGAAAGTAGAAAAACAAGGCCAATGTAGTTTACATATTTTGGAAATATATTCTCTAATTTTAAGGAACATTTAAACAATGACTTTAAGGCATTATTACATTATTATTGCTTTTATTTCTTAATGTATCAGCCACCGGAAAGTTCTATGAAGCTCTTTTGCATTCCAACATTTCCTAAAATCACTCATCTCATTCTTTTCTTTTAATTTGGCTAGTATAACCAATCATTTGTTTTCGGTATGGAAGGGCAAAAAATTTACCCCTTTTCCTTCTTCTGAAGTTAATGTAATAAGATTCATCGGTTCCAGAGCAAAGGCTACTATCCATACTGGGATTAGGGTATGGGTAGGTCATCATTATTAAAGCCTCATGTACTTAAGAATCCTGATCAAGGCAATACTAAACACAAAAGGCACAGACCCTGGTTTCTCATGCCTTCTCTCTTAGTTTACTTTCTAGTTGAGGAAGGAAAACATACACACAAACTTGTGAATAGTTACAGGAGCAGTAAGTACATAAAGGCAGAAGGAGGGGCATCAGCAATACATGATTGTAGATATTGAAGGGAGGGCTAATTGTTGACTGTTGAGTTGGAGGGAGTTTGGTGCAGGAAGCAGAGTTTGTGGTGAGTTTCAGTGACATTTTTCACTGGTTTTAAAACAACGGGGCAAGCGCTTTCATTTTGTGTGTTTGGGCTTTCTCTAGTTCATGAGAAGTTTCTCACTGTAGCAAAGCCAGGTGGACTTGGCAAAAATGACTTGGATTGGTGCACCGGAGGCCAGGGAATGCTGTCATTTTTGTTTACATGGGTGGGGAGCGGGGCGGGAGGCTAAACTGGATTCAGCAAGTAACTTGGGGTGCACAGCCCAGCCCATTCTAGCTCTTTCTCCAGGCTACATTCTTTTTCTGAACTGCCTGACCTTGCAGGGTGCCGCACAGAACAGCTCCCTGCCCTGAGGGGCAAAAGTATAAATCCGCTGGGTTCCATCATGATGGGAATGAGGCCAAGAGAAGGTGCTGCAAGTAGCTGTCTAAGGGTCTTCCTTCTCACATTTGTGGTAGGGCAGGAGAATCGCTTGCTTCTTTCTCTTACAAGGAACTCTCTGCCAGCCTGTTTCCTGCAGCCACTGCCTCTCATCATTTACAAAAGAGGTGCCCAAGTGGCAAATGCTCACTCATGTATAAACTATATTCAGAAATTGATGATGTTCACTTTTGGCAACAAAATCTCCATTTTTGCTTCTGTCAGGTTTCTTAATGCTGTCCTAGAGATTCGGAATTGTGATCTAGCAACTGTTTGTTTGTGTAAGAAAACATGCTGCCAAGGCTTCTTTTATGATTTGTCAGTCAAAATGTCACTTGACATTTTCAGCTGTAACCTAAGCCACTCTCAGCGTAAGGAGAGCTTTGGGATAACACTTCTCAAAGAAAGTTTAGTTACCAGAGTGAGCAGCCAAACTTTGTGGAAAAAAGCAAAGAGGGGTCCTTCTGTACTCCCTGCCGGTAATATTCTTCAATATTACTGAGCAAAGAATTGGGCCTGGGCCAATGCCCTTAATGCTGAATTGGATTAACAAATATGCATAATTTTGAATTAAAAAAAGTATCCCACCCTTTCTTAATTGACACATAATGTTTTTCCTCTCCCATTTTATTTGGACTGCAGTATGTTTACTTAGCTCTCTTACATTTTATCACTTTAAATTTACAAATTTAATAACACTTACCAATTTAATAAAATTTACAAATTTAGTAAAAGTGTATTATTAAAAACAACAAATAATATTAGAAAATAGTTTCACCACCTCATGTAAGACGACATTTACATGTAAACATATTTGTATTTCCTTCTCTAAGATAGTTTTTAAAAATTTTAAATCATGGTCATCTTTATTACTAAGGTATAATTTTCAGAAAGCTGAAATCATAGCTCTCATGAAAATGTAAACATGTATCAAAGATGATATTAAACTCCTTATTTAATGAGGAAAAACATAAGATATTCAAACTTGTCCAAATGAGAATATGAAGAATATATAAATTTGTATATTATAGGCATACATGCATACATATATATGCACATACACACAATCAGAAATGCAGAAATGAATTTTCTAAAGATTTTATTTATTTATTTATACTGAGTTGGGGTGCGAAGGGGCAGAGGAAGAGGGAGAGAAATCCCAAGCAGACCTCCAACTGAGTGCTGAGCCCAACTCGGGGCTTGATCCCATGACCTGGAGATTATGACTTGAGCTGAAATCTAGAGCTGGTTGCTTAACCGACTGAGCTATCCAGGTGCCCCATGAATTTACTAATAGGTGGTGCAAAACTGATACATAACGCATAGGAATAAAATGCGGTGTATCAATAGGTGTTAAGCTTCATCTAATATTTCTGCCAACAAGATTCATTTGCATTGACTTAGACAAGAATCAATTATATCAGCTTTCTACAACTTGATTTCTACCCTTACAGAGTTTTAAAATACAGCCTAGTCATTAGAAATACAATCAAAGGTACATGGTTCAAGCAACATCAGATAACCCCTGGAGGACACCTACTAATCTCTTTTGCCCATTTCCAACTCTTGGACAGTTTTCCTCGTATTACCTTTAATTATGTTTCTGAATCTGGTGAGAGGTAAATCTAAACTTTTTAGATGCCATTTGGGAAGGAGGCATGAGCTATCATACATTCTTACATGTTCATTCGTTACGGTGTGTAAGGCCTAAAATTAAGGCCCAATTATCATGTATTGCCTTGACATTTGGTATAACTGGGAGGGCCTCAAATGGTCTTAGCTGTAAGTTCTGTTTACCACTCTATAGCCATGGATAAGTGCCCTTAGCCAAACAGCTTGCCTTATCTAGGGGACCAGGCACAGTTCTTGTTTATCCCTGAGTGTAGGTGTCATTCTCTGCCAGCCTGCATAACAATTCAACAAGTCAATCACATCCACCTGTGGTACCAGAGGGCACCTCCCCTTCTTGATACTATAAAACCTGTCTCCCACAGACCCTGGTTGTCCACGCTGGTCCTAAGTGCAGCTCCTGTGTGATCTTGTTAGGAGTCCTCCACTCCCAGGCTGTCAGTACACGTGACTGGTGCTACTGTCAATCTCATTCTGTCCAGTGTCCGGTGTTGGGTGTCCAGCCATCCCCAGAACCAGATGGTGGGAATAGCTCCATCCCAACAAGATGAATAGGAGCTGTGGCAACATAAGCATGGAGAGTTGAATCAGAGTAGAACACGGGGAGCGAAAAGCACAATCTGATGGCAGATGAACCAAAGTCCAGCCGAAACGGCTAGTAAGACTTATGCTATGGGCTGTTAAGAATCCTCTAGATAGAAGAAAATTCACTTGTAAATATATGAACCAAAGGGCAGAGTTTAGCTTTGTTAAGAGACTGAAAGTTTTTCCTAAATGGCAGGAGTGTATGGAGAGGCTTGAGCCTGATTACTTAGAGAGAAGCTGGACAGATAAGATGTAGCTGTGGAAGAGGTAGAGTAGTTTAGAATTTATGTGAAAAGCAATGGGAACAAAGGGATGAGACATGATCAGATTTGTGCTTAAATAATCATTATATCATTATATCTTCACCAGAGAATGAAGAGCATTTAGACTAAAGATTAGGAGCCAATCTGGAGGTCTTTAAAGCAACCTAGGTATAAATGTGGTGTCTTTTTCAAGAGTAGAGATAGAAAGAAATGGACTTGGGGCATCTGGCTGGCACAGTCAGCTAAGTGTCAGACTCTTGGTTTTGGCTCAGGTCATGATCTCAGGGTCACGAGATTGAGCTCCATGTAGGGCTCTGCACTCAGCATGGAGTCTGCTTGAGATGCTCTCACCCTCTGCCCTCCTCTCTCTCTCTCTCTCAAATAAATATTTGAAAAAAAAAAAGAAATGGATTTAACTCAGGAAATATTGAGGAAGCAGGATTTAGAGGGTTTGGTGATGAATTAGATGTGGGTAGAGTTGCCAGATTTAGCAAATAAAAATCCAGGACACATAGTTACATTTGAATTTCAGATAAAGTATAACTATGCTCCATGAGTCATTGGGACATGTACTTAAACATTATTCATTGTGTAACTGAAATTCCAATGTACCTGGGGGACCTGTGTTTTACCGGGCAACCCTAAGTGTGTGGTGGAGGAAAAATGGAAGAGTTGGGATGACTTCCAAGGTTGTCAGAGGAGTGAAATGGGTTTTCTACTCACCCAGAATATGAATGCCAATTGCAAATCTAACACTCCATGAAAAGAACCCACATCAAAAACATAACTTTCTGAAGGTGATTTTACATTATTATGCTCTTCACAAAACATGGTATGTTTTGAATTTTTTTTTTTCTTGGAAAAAGTAGAAAAGGAAGAACTGTCCAAAATAGAATAGGTAGAAGATGGGAAGACAAAGGTCCTGGCAGAAGTAACTGTATGTGAGCAAGTAAGCAGGGCCCAAGGTTGAGGAAACCCTGATTTTGGATTGTTTTGATGTTAAGTAACTATAGTCATGCTCACCTCTGCTTTTTAATATCATTGTATGTGAGTTTTACTTTATATTAAGGGAAGTTGCCCTACTCAACAGTGTGGCAGGGGTACTAACCTTTCAAGGGCAAATAAAGGAGATTCTGGCTATTAAATCTCAGCATCTAATGGTAATACATCACAAAAATTAATCTGGACTGGATTATAAACCCAAAAGTAAAAGCTAAATTTACAGAACTTCTAAAAGAAAGCAGAGGCTATCTTCACAATCACAGGATAAATAGAATTTTCTTAAATAAGGTGTAAGAAGGAGAAAACCATAAAAGAAGAAAATTATGTTAGATTTTATAAAAATTCTAATTCTATTTGTAAAAGACTTTGTTTAGAAAATGAAAGGACAAGCCATAGTTGGGCATGATATTCAGAACACATATATCTGACAAGGGAATTGTATTAAGAATATTCTTAAAACTTCTAAATCTTGATAATAAAAGACAAAGATAATTTAAAATAAGGAAAACATTGAAAGAGATACTTCACAAGAGAAGATCTATGGGCAGCCAGCAAACCTAGGCAAAGGTAAGCAACAATGCTAGTATTCAGGGAAATATATTTTGCCGAAGACTATAAGAAATGGCACTTACCCATTAGAGTGACTGAAATGAAAGAGGTGACAGTTCCATTGGAAGGACGTGGGACAACTGGACCTCATACATGCTAGAGGGAAAATAAAATGGTACAATCTCTTTGGAAAATAGTCTGGCACTTTCTTATAAAATTAAATGTATATTTATCATATGATCCAGAAATTCCTTTCCTATGTATTTATACAAGGGAAATGAAAAATTCCCACAAGAAGATTTATATTAGAACATTCATTGATGTTTTATTCATAATAACCCCAAGCAGATAAAAATCCAAATATCTGTCAACCACTGAAGAGGCAAGCAATGGTATGATCATACCATGGAGGAACACTCAAGGAAAAAAGGATCAAGCTACCGAGGCACAGAACAATCCTGAAGTGTTTCAAAAACTATGTTGAGGGAAAAAAGCCAGACGCAGGAGAGAGCAGAAGGAATATGCTTTCCTGGATAAGAGGCTCAGGTTTGTACTCTGGACTCACTTAGTCTCATGCAGATTACTTAGGCTCAGTGTCCTCCCTATGATAATGTGGATAAGATTCCATATATGAAAGGTCTTAGTGGATACCCAAGTGGTAAGTCAGGATTCAATCCATCAGTCCTTTTCTCTTACTCATTTGTGTTTCTGCCCATGGTAACAACTGATTAAGTAGCTTGAAGAGGGCACCTGCATGGCTCAGTTGGTTAAGCAACTGCTTCAGCTCAGGTCATGATCCTGGAGTCCCTGGATCGAGTCTCACTTTGGGCTCCCAGCTCCACGGGGAGTCTACTTCTCCCTCTGACCTTCTCCCCTCTCATGCTCTCTCTCTCACTCTTTCTCTCTCAAATAAACAAAACTTTGAAAAAAAAAAGAGATAGCTTGAAGAATTTGGTCACATCAGGACAAGGGTTGGTTTCAGGCACACAAAACCAACTGATAGTATCAAAAAAAGAAGTCTTGAGAGAAGATATATGTATTTTTAAAGAGCCTTATGATTAAAACTTATGTGGTATTATTTTGGAATATTTTGCTTACTTAATCACCGAGAAGCCTTTTAAAAAAGCTGCTCAAAATTATTTCTTTTGTAAGAACTACTTTAAATGATATTTTTTCTCTAGAAAATGTTTTTCCCCAAAATAAATCTCTGTCCTATTTTAAAGATAGTTTTAGTAATTTAAAGCATTCACAGCTTCTCAAGGAATGCTCGGATAGACCTATCAGTTTAAGGTAAGTGAAATAAAAATGAGAACATGGAACTTTATAACATGCAAGTTAACACTAATATATGCTTGAGATTATGATCACATTATTTACGGTTTATTCAATTTAAGTATTCTCACAGCTGCAGTGAGAATTTTCAAGACTCACAGAAGGGAAATCTTGCATTAGAGAGAATCCAATGGTATAACTATTTAATAGAATTGACAAATTTCTTTCATTGAGTAACTAAAACTTATGAAGTAATTACCCAATTGAATGGAAATGAGGGACATTCTAGCTCAATTTAGAATGTTATACCATTCTCCCTGAAATAAATAATGGAAAAATGAGGAGAAAATGTTTTGCTTTTTTATTTAATGTGTTTATAGATGTTACCTGATTTTAGCATGGTTAAAATGTGTAAATTCATGAATTCTACTTCTGCAGATGCTTCTATTTTAAATCCTATATGTTATTATTTAATATGATTTTCTTTATTCTAAAGATTTTATTTATTTATGTATTTATGTATGTATGTATTCCTTTAGTGTGAGCAGGGGGAGGGACAGAAGGAGAGGGGGAGAGAGAATCTCAGGCATACTCCCTAACCAGTGCTGACCTGGACTTTGGGGTTGATCTCACCACCCTGAGATCATGACCTGAGTTAAAATCAAGAGTTGGACACTTAACTGATGGAGTCACTCAGGGGCCCCTTAATGTGATTTTCTAACTGAAGCAAACTGATACTGTAACTAAAGAGATAGCATGTGCCAAAACAGAGGCCAGTACCAAATGTGGTGATGAGAACATGGCCTCCTGGAATTTAAAAAGAAATTGTGAGGAGGGCTTTGATCTGACACAGGATCTAGACTGGTCCATATTCCTTAAATTTCAAAAGACTGGGCTACTCCATATGACTGCAACCTGTCACCTTTCTGAGCTTACTAATTTTCATTGGCTTCCAACTGGGGCTTCTAGATATGTAATTATATCATCTGTAATAATGGCAGTGGTGTTTTCTTCTTCTTAACACTTTTACTTCTCATTTATATTTAGACTGTATTTCACCGACTGGTACTTACAGGAGAATGTTAAATAATTAAGGAAATTAGAGGTGTCCTTGCCTGCTATTGAATTTAATAGGAATGCTTCTAATTTAACCATTTGATACGATTTCTGCTTATTTTATAATACTTACATATAAATATATATGTATATTTCACATTAAATATTCATCTAATCTTATTCTAAGTCTGAAAAAATAATTAACTGTATAAAGCAAATATTACAAATTAAGTTTTGGGTACCTATTAGGAGACCATGTACTTTTTCTCCTTTGATATATAAATGTGGTAAAATTTATTTATAAGTTTTATTGCATGACTCCATTTACAAATATTTTATTTAGTACTTTAATATCCAAACTTCTTAGTGACATTTGTCTATAATTTTTTATGATATATAAAATTTTGGTACTATTTCACATAAAGATTGGTATATTTCACATAAAGATTATTTTTTCTTTTTATGGAATAAAGAATAGTTCGAATAAAACAAACTTTGTATGTCAAACATTGGACATCCCCCCCCACCGAAACAATCTAGGCCCTGGAAGGTAGTCTTTGATAAGATTTTCAATTTATTCTATGATGATATATAATTTTCCATGAATTAATTTACCCATTTTATTCAATAGGCATTTTTGAGTTGTTTATTAGTATTTAAGATGGCTAGTATTAACATTAAAAATAGGAATTTGATCTTAAATTTCATAATGTATATGTTGCAATCCAATCTTATTAATGAAAATTTATAGTTCTGTTACCATTAGACACACTGAGTAGAATTCATATTGAGTAGAACAAAGCCACATGTGCAACATATAGTCAAAATAACTTATTGATGCAGCATGCTGAAAATATATTCCAGTCCAAAATTTGGGCTATGGGTCTCTCTGAAAACAGGGACTGTGCTTTACTCATATATATGCATTTTTGATCGTCTGCACTTACACATTGACCTGGCATATAGTGAATGTTCAGTAAATATTTGTTCCTCTTTGTTAAACATATGAATGAATCAGCCAACATAAACATACCTTTCTTCTCAGGGTTGACAAAACCATGGCTGGAGACAATGAACAGGGACTCCTACTGACCCCATTTCAGCCCAAGAGCCAAAGCATGACCAGAACAAGTATTTCTGTTAGCTTTTCTCTTAGAAACTGCAAAATACATTAGTCTGGCAGCTGGTGCTGGATTTTCCCTGATTTATCTTATCATAGTTTCATTATCTTTAGGGAGAAGAATCCGTTGTTTTGTTTTGGAAATAGGAAAAAACAAAACAAAACAAAAGGAAAGTTAAAAAAGCAGTAAAATGTTAAGATTTCCCATGAGGGGAAAATATAATTTTTCTACGATGTGTTATATATAAAATGAAGGCTTAAAAAAAATATTAGCAGAGATGTAAAAAGCAGCATCCTGTTTAGACTTTTTACTTTTAATTATAATAAAAACTACCATTTATTATGTTTATATAACAACGGTAAGTAGCAGCTAGTTGCCTTTCATTTTTATCTCATTTCTTATACACATCAATTCTATGAGCAAGGCAAACTTTTAGTCCTCTGCTTCCGGAGAAGTTCACTGAGACTGGAGAGAATATGTTCATCATATGTTCATTGGTTATACGTGTAGTGATTGGGAAGGCAGGCTGGAAATTCACACACAATTGGCTTCAAAACCGTGCCTTTACACGCCACCCGACCTAATCTGTTTCTCTTTAACTGATGAAAATGCTTTTAAATCTTCTCTCTGAGTGTCTCCTGTGTCTCCCTAGTTCCTTCCCCATACTTCATCACTTCCTCAAAAATCATCTGAACTTACACTACTCCAGGAAGCTGACTCTAATTTTCTACCTCTTTAGCTTTTATCATCTCTGTGCTTCATCTTGCTTACTTCCATGGCAATGCAGAATTCAATTTTCTTCATTTGACAAAACGATGGCTGCTTTTTTTTTTTTTTTTAAGGAATGAATAGTTAATACTCTTTTGGGTTCTTTTAATAACAATTTTTTTAAAGATTTTATTTATTTATTTGTCAGAGAGAGAGAGACAGAGGCAGGCAGAGGGAGAAGCAGGGCTCCCTGCCTAGCAAAGAGCCCAATGTGGGACTTGATTTCAGGACCCTGGGATCAGGATCTGAGCCCGAAGCCAGACACTTGACCAACTGAGCCACCCAGGCATCCCGACAACAAATTTTCACTAAAGAAAAAAATCTGTACCCTATAATCAGTATGGATAAATTATATAAAAAATTATTAGCATGTTCAAAATAATGATCATGTGCAAAGCATTTCAGTTACTTGATAAAACCGTCATAAAGCTAAGCTACCATC
>ML111098.1:53126-64111 GCA_003697995.1 Taxidea taxus jeffersonii
TGTCCTTTTGCAAATTTCTGGAGCAATAAATGATCTTTTTCAAACTGTTAGCCTAATTTCAGTTTTGGAATAATAATGATTTCTTTTGTTGTTTACAGCACTTGCCTAATTTTCTTCAAAACATTTCTGGACATTTTAAGCTAGCAATCTTCCCAAGGATTGAATACATGAAGGGTCACTCTGACCCTGACTTATCTGAAATTTCCAAGTATTCTGGCTCACCCAGTAGAACTTTAGATAACTCAGTGGCTACTCAGCACAAAAAGGTCATTGCCAAAGGCATGTCTTGTAACATTTTCTTTTTTTTCTTTTTTCCTGGAGTGAGTTTCTCTCCATATGAGACAAAGCATCTTTTCAATTCTTCCAGACTAAAACCTCATTCCTAGAGAAACTCACTTATTAATCTAACTCACCCCAAATGCATAGGTTTTGGGATATAAGATATTAAAACCTACAAGAGATATTATAGATCAAAGCAAAGTGACTGAATAATATACAATAATTAAATAGAATAATGAATAATTCATAATAACTATAATATATAAAGTATATATTATAATGATAAAATATATTCTATATAAAATATATAGGTATAAAATATACTATGTTCTATATTCCGTATTATATATTTCATTATGTATTATAATAATATAAATAGTAGTATAAATATAATAATAAAAATAAATAGAGAGGAAGCAAGTAAGAAAGTCTCATGGCCCAAAACTAGTTAAGCTCAGACGAGTACCTTGTATGGTGGAGTGGCAGTTAAAGTAGAAATAACTCCTACTGGCCTTGTCATCTCATATTTTACTGACTCTGATGATGCTAATCCAATTACTATATTTTAAAAATATAGAAAAACACTCCAAAAGAAATAAAAATCACTCTTAACTTTACAACTCATGACATTATAAAAAGAAAGAAGTGAAAAAAAAGTCAATTTTTTTTTTTTTTTTGGAGAGGGAGAGAGAAAGAGAAAGAAGGGCAGAGGGAGATAGAGAGAATCCTATGGCGCTCAGGCTCACAACCCTGAGATCATGACTTGAGCCAAAGTCAAGAGTCGGACGTTCAACAGATTAAGACACCCAGGTACCTCATGAAAATGTATTTTCTATCTCTCCAGTTCTGCCTGCTGAAAGGACCACCGTCACTAGCTTTTAGTAATTTCTGACAATACCTCTTGTTGGAGTGGAGGCAGCCTCATCGCCAGAAGCTCTCGCTTTTCCAGGACCCATCAGTCTCTAAAGGTGGGGGTGAGCCATTAGTGGGGGTACAGAAACAGTATCCTGCTTAATGCCTCAAGCCATTGCTCCTCCGTCCTGTGTGTGGGAACTCAGTAAGCATCCACTTTCCAACTGCTTGGATCAGGGTTCCTTCTCAGACCTAACCTGTTTCCATGACCCTGCTTCTCTCTGGGAGCAGGTGCCCAAACCACCTGTGTGGCTCCGACTCTGCTGGAGAGTGACTCTAGTCCTACTCCCCATTCACTGGCTTCAGTGTGACTGCAGCTCCCCCAATCTTCACTTCTCTGCTGCCCATAATAAAATCACACAGATTCTTTTTGTTTCAGGATTTTACTGCAAATTATTGTGGGGTGTGGAGGATGCTTCCTGGCAATCATTCTCCTGATGACAGCTTAGAGCTGGGTCCTTCCATAGGCATTGCCCTCTCAAAAGAAATAACTTTGTCCGTGGTTACTTCTAAGGTATGTATCGTACCTTAGAAGTGGGACAGGGGCGCCTGGGTGGCTCAGTGGGTTAAAGCCTCTGCCTTTGGCTCAGGTCATGATCCTAGGATCCTGGGATCGAGCCCTGCATCGGGCTCTCTGCTCACAGCGAGGAGCCTGCTTCCTCCTCTCTCTCTGCCTGCTTCTCTGCCTACTTGTGACCTCTGTCTGTCAAATAAATAAATAAAATCTTAAAAAAAAAAAAATAAAGAAGTGGGACAGCTCACATCCAATGACTGATTGATGCGAAAGGCAGACACCCAGCCCCTTTTCCTCAGTTTGGATGGTCATTAGAGGCGCAACCAGCTTTAAGCTCCCCAAGGCATTGTGAGAGCCTCTGCTATAACCACAGCTATATTCTCTGCCAAATTATGCTGCCTCCTCCCTGCTCTCTGGTATTCCCAAGGGCCCTCCTTAATTAACCATCTGCACACAAATCCCTGTCTCAGTCTGTTCCCAGGAAATAATAAAAGAGCTGCATGAAAACTATTTTCTAGAAGGATAATCTAAAGGTAATCTGAATGATAATTTATCTTTTGTTTTGTGTTAGGTGACAAGTTCTCCTGGACTCTGCCCTACCCAAGAGGGTCACCTCTCAAATTTACTTATTATCTGGCTAGTAAATAGCCATGGGAAAAATTGATTGATGTGTGTCAACAATGGAGGCTGACCAGTAGTTTGTGGTTCATGGGTAGTAGACCCAAAATGCATACTAATTAACTGTGAATTTACTTGTAAAATGCAAGTGTAATTTAAGACCCATATTAAGTTTTGGATTTCATCAGGCTGAATGCTCCTTGAGGGTAGAGACCAATTTTGGTGGTAGGTACTCAGTATACATAGATTTCATTTCTGAATTCATATTTCTCTTCTACCAGGAGATAATGGTCAAGTGCAATGTGTAATTTGCTGATGAATATGATAACTGACAAAGTGTACTGAAAATAAATGGATATTTCTCCCGTCCTTTAGCATAGAATTACTTTGACATTAGGGACATTCTGAATATCAATAATGTTCTTTAGGATTTGCTCTATATATAATCACATATCTCTAAATACCTTTTCATTCCTTCTTTCCAATCTTTATGATCTTACTGCATTTTTACAATCTTATTTCATTGGTTAGGACCCCTGGGAAAATATTAAATAAAAGTGGCAAAAGCTGACATTCTTGATCTTGAAAGTGTTTAATATTTCACCATTAAGCACTATGTCAACTTCAAGTTTTTGTAGATGCTTTTCATAAGATTGAGTTAGTTCCTCTGTAGTTCTAGCTTATTAAAAGATTTTTAAAAAATCATGAATTGGTGTCAAATTTTAAGAACTTTTTGTGTGTATTTAGATATTTACATGATTTTTGTCCTCTATGCTCTTAATTAATTATATTGATGGATTTATAAATGTAAAGTCAATCTTGAATACTTGGTCAGGAGGATTATCCCTTTATGTATTGCTAGATTTGACCTACTAATATTTTTAAAAGAATGTTTGCATCTATATTCATGAGGGGTATTGTTATGTAATTTTTTTTCTTGTGATGTCCTCATTAGCTTTTGGTATTAGGGTTATGTTGACCCCGTAACATCAATTGGGAAGCATTCTGTCATCTTATATATCCTAAAAGAGTTTATGTAAGACTTGTAGTAATTAATCAGTGAAATCATCTTGGCTAAAGCTTTCTTTGTGGCTTTGTTGAAAGATTTTAAATTACGCTTCAATTTCTTTAGTGCTATCAAGATTCTTTCTTGACCTATTCTGTAACTGGAAGACTGTATCTTACATGCCTTTTCATTCATTTTGCACATCTCCTTATCCATCTTCCCTCTAACAACAGTTAGTTCGTTCTTTGTAGATCTGATTCTGTTTTTTTGTTTGCTTGTTTATTCATTTGTTTTGTTTTTTAGATACCACATATGAGTAGTCATATGGTATTTGTTTTTCTCAGTCTAACTTATTTCACTTAGCAAAATATCCTCTAGGTCTATCCGTGTTGCAAATGACAAGATCTCATCCTTTCTATTGCTGTGTATTATTCCATTATATATATGTTTTTATATATAACATCTTCTTTATCCATTCCTCTATAGATGGACACATAAGTTGCTTCCATATCTTGACTATTGTAAATAATGCTGCAGTAAACATGGGTGTACATATCTTTTTGTATGAATTTTTTTTTTGTTTTATTTTGTTTTGTTTTTGGGTAAGTAACCAGTAATGGAATTATTGGATCATATGGTATTTCTATTTTTAATTTTTTGAGGTACTTCCATACTGTTTTCCACAGAGACTCTACCAGTTTACATTCCCACCAATAGTCATGAAGTTTCCTTTTTCTCCATATCCTCACTAACTCTTGTTATGTCTTTTTGTGATTTTAGCCATTCTTATAGGTATAAGGTGATATCTCATGGTGGTTTTTTTTTATTTGCATTTCCTTGATGATGAGTGATGTTGAGTATCTTTTCGTGAGTCTGTTGGCCATCTGTATATCTTCTTGGAAATGTCTGTTCAGTTTCCCTGCCCATTTTTCAATTGGATTGTTTAATCTTTTGGTTTGGGTTGTATAAATTTCGTAGGTATTTTGGATATTAACCCCTTATTGGATATATCATTTGCAAATATCTTCTCACATTCAGTAGGTTGTCTTTTTGTTTTATTGATGGTTTACTAGGGAATATGGTCTGTGATATTATAATAATGCTATATGATGAGAGATGGTATCTACATTTGTGATGAATATAGCATAACATAGAGAAGTTGAGTCACTATGTTGTACACCTGGAACTAATTTAACATTTTGTATCAACTCTATTTAAATAAAAAATTAGAAAAAATAAGTCACAGAGATGAAGAATACAGCATAGAGAATATAGTCAATAATATTTTAAGAATGTTGTATGGTGACGGATGGTGACTCCACTTAATAGTGAGAGTGAGTAATGTATAGAATTGTTGAATCAATATGTTGTACAACTGGAACTAATGTAACATTATATGTTAATTATATGTCAATAAAAAATCTGAAAAAAAACTTCCTCTCTCTCTCTCTTTTTTTAAATATTGGTTTTGGGGAGGGAGTTGTACTCTTCAAGGAATTTGACTGTTTTATCTCAGTTGTCAAATTTGTTGAGTTATTTTTTTGAAGATTTTTATTTATTTATTTATGTGAGAGAGAGACAAAGGGAGTGAGGGATAACATGAGCAGGGTGAAAGGCAGAGGGAAAAGCAGACTCCCTGCTTAGGGAGTTTTACCTGATGTGAGGTTTGGTCCTGGGACTCCAAGATCATGACCTGAGCTGAAGGCAGACACTTAACCTACTGACCTACCCAGGTGCCCCTTATTGAGTTATTTTGAACATCAATTTGTTCAAGCAGCACCTGGGTGTCACAGTTGGTTAAGGATCTGACTCAGGTCATAATCTCAGGGTGGCGAGATCAAGCTGCCTGTTTGGCTCCATGCTCAACAGTGGAGTCTGCTTAGGATTCTCTCTCCCTCTGTCTCTACCCACTGTGCTCTCTTTCTCCCTAAAATAAATAAATCTTTAACAAATTTGTTCAAAATATTTCCTTATTAACTTTTTGATGTATATAGGATCTGTAGTAATGTCTCTACATTGATTTCTAATATTGATAATTGGTTATTAATGTGTCCTTCTTTCCTCCCTTCCTTTTTAAAAGATTGGTCCTTTTGGGGGTTTATAATTGCTGTGAATCATTTCAAATTCAAAATTTGGGTTTTGATTTTCTCTGTTTTTTTCTTATTTTAATAATATTAACAATTTTTATTGTGTGTCCACCATTTACATCATGCATTTTATAGAATTTATCTCTAATTCTCAAAAATACTATTACTACTCTTAGATTAAATGTGGAAAATGAGGTGCAAAGTAGTGAATGATTTTGTATTGTCGTATAAATATCAGGAGCTGTATTTGAATTTAGGAAATCTGATTTCAAATACGATGTCTTTTATGACATCATAGTGCCTCATGGCAAAATTGTAGGGAATTACAATTCTAAATCCAGTGCTTGCCACAGCACTAATTAATTCCACTAAACCTATCAGTATCAATATATTTGGGATGCCTAATTTGCATAGCTACCAAGTTCACAGTGAGTTTTGAAGGGTTAGCCAAATAAGCATAGTACTAATCACATCTAGAAATAATATTGGTATTTTTTTTTTTTACTTTATTTAAGCTTTATTTAAACATATGATGTAACCCCACCACCCTCACCCAACCCCTCTTCCCCCCACCCCCCTCAGTTTGTTTTATGAGATTAAGAGTCTCTTTTGGTTTTTCTCCCTCCCGATCCCATCTTCTTTCATTTTTACTTTTCCTACCACCTTAACTCCCACCCCCGTTGCATCTCCACTTCCTCATATCAGGGAGATCATGTGGTAGTTGTCTTTCTCCAGTTGACTTATTTCGCTAAGCATAATACGCTCTAGTTCCATCCATGTCGTCGCAAATGGTAAGATTTCATTTCTTTTGATGGCTGCATAGTATTCCATCGTATATATATACCACATCTTCTTTATCCAGATGGCCAACAGACACATGAAAAAGTGCTCCACATCACTGGGCATCAGGGAAATACAAATCAAAACCACAATGAGATACCACCTCACACCAGTCAGAATGGCTAAAATGAACAAGTCAGGAAATGACAGATGCTGGCGAGGATGTGGAGAAAGGGGAACCCTCCTACACTGTTGGTGGGAATGCAAGCTGGTGCAACCACTCTGGAAAACAGCATGGAGGTTCCTCAAAAAAATTGAAAATAGAGCTACCTTATGACCCAGCAATTGCACTACTGGGTATTTGTCCTAAAGATAATATTGGTATTTTAAAATTTGCAACATGTAGTCTTGTCAAGGGTATGAACAGCAACATTCCCAGAGGAGCTAATTACAGAACTGAAGTTTAAGAATGTTTTCCTTTTATTTTTCCATGGTAATTACTCCTACTGCAGCACGGTATGCTCTCCCTGTGCTCTTCTTCCCCTAGAAGGAAAGGTTTTTGGAGTTTTCCCTAATGAGACATTTCCCATTGGATCAATCCACAGTGATGGCCTAGGAAGGTGTCAGGAAGACAGAGTCCACCACGTTTGATGATTGCAAAGTTATCTTATCCTTATCCTTCAGAGACTAGTGGACCATGTGAGGTACCCATCTAGGTGCCTTCACCTTTACCCTAAAGGCATATGGGTGTGCGGCTGAGATGTGTATCTATAAGAATATTTGGTCTACAAAGATAAAGTTATTTTATTCTGGAGAAAGCTTTAATATCTTGGAATAATCCTATGGTAGATATAAATGATTTGAAAAGGTTACCTTAGATCAGTTTTCTGCTTATTACACCAAAGTCTGTGGAATAACTGCAGTAATGGTTTACTGCAGGTCTTAGACCTCTACAGCTTTGGTAAAGGCGAATAAATGTAACCAGCGGGATGGTTTCTATTTTCCTTCAAATGTTTCATCTCCTTGTGAAGCTATATGTGTCCCTGTAGTTCTCTGTCTCCTCAGATCCCTCCCCTTTAGTGCTTGTAGTAGGAAGTATCCTTTCTGATCTATCCTTGACTTTTTCTGTTCTGCTTCCAGTTTTCTAATAAAATATATTTATCTGCTTCCCGTTCATGTGAATTCTAAGATGAGAGAAGACATTAGATAACCAAATCTACTTTAGTGGTGGCTGGTACCATCTTAACATAGGTCTTTGATACACTTACCTAAATACTAGAAAAATATAAAAATGAAAATATAAGCACTAGGTGGGGGCTATTTCTGCCAAAATATGAGTCTGTATAAAAATTTTATGAAGTATTTAAACCAGGTAGATAAAATTCAAATTAGTCTAATGTTAATTGGGCTTCTTAACCTATGAAATTGACATAATTTTATCTTTCTTTTATGTTTGCCATGGTGATAAATGTGAGCTGACATAAAAAGCTGTTAGTTTGGTGCTTGCACCATATTAAACACTCAATAGGCATTAAGTACATTATAATTACTCTTTCTAGAAATGTAGCAGTTTAATACATAGATTGAGGAAAAGGGATCAGAGTTTAATCTCTTTTCAAACATAACATCTTCCCTAGGAGAAAAATGCATTCCTAAAAGTAAATGCATACAACAGTGGTTTTCCATCCTTTGAAATTAGTATTGCCCCTTTCAGCAATGTATAATATTCAATTTACATATTTCAGGAGTACTTTGTAGCATTGATCAGTCATATTTCATCAATACAGTTATAAGTTTACAAAAAAAAAAAAAAAGCTCTGACTTGAGAAAGCAGGCAAGCCAAGGTAATAAAGAAGAGGAGAGAACCTTCATAAATCAGATACGGTTGACTCTTGTGCAAGTGGAAGCCAGATGAGGAGAGAGGTGGCCTCCATAACACAGAGGAAGACATTTCCGATTACTGACTAATCCACAGTTCACTTCCTTTACATGGCACATACTAATTTTTATAAATGTCATATTTGTAAATGTCTGTAATCTACATGGGATAGGCAGACATGTAATCATATTAAGACAATATGGCATGGCTAAGGTGCTGTGACAGCCTGGAGGAAGAAGTTAAGTTTTGCTTGGGGGCCTTGGCATGGACTCTGTGGAGGAGAAGACAGTGCATCAGGTTTGCAGAGTCACTGAGTAGGGAATTAGGGGTCCTGGGGAGATGATCCTTTACTGAACTTGCCTTACATGTTATCCTCTGATATTGTGGTAGATGTTACATGATTGTTGTCTTACTTGAACCATTTAACCATTAGGTGGGTGGATATTTTATCTCCATTTTACAGGTCTTGAAACTGATGGTCATAAACAACAAAGGCTCAAGCTTATAGGGTTAGCTAGAGGCAGATGTGACCTCCAAATCCAGGGCTGCATGACTCAATATATTTTCCGTTTTAAAACACTCCCCTAAGGACATTACAGGAAAAGATCCTAGAGTGGCATAGTTGTGGCATTTTGGGACAGAATGGTGGGCTGGAGGAAGAGTAGGTCAGCATAACCAAAGCAGGTAGTTTTGGGAAAGGAAGAGGTGTTGCATAGAAATGAAGTTGAAGGATTTTCCATATTCTGTTCTCTTTAAGGCTTATCCTTAAATTTAAGGTTTATATTCACTTATATCTACTCACTTATGCAATCTTTGCCTTCATTCTCATACCAGCAGATTCACTCATCACATCAAATGACAAAACCATGTTTCTGAGTTTATTCTCTCTCTCTTTTCTTCCGCTCTCTGTATTGTCCCCATCCTCATGAAAAAATTATCAAAAACATAAAGAACTTTTAGCTAAATATTCACATAAAAAATATAGACATTCTGTTTCCCCAAGTCCCAGACTTCATCTTATTATTTTAAACTTAAGAATGAACTTTAAATGACCTGATTGCAACTGACCTGTAGCTTCATGTCTTTTAGGAGCCAACTTTTAAAACTTGATTTGCACTTCTTTTGAAAAGCACTCAGGCCAAAATAAATTAAAGGCTAAACTTTCTAGTTCAAAATCCACTGGCTTGTTAATTTGCAGTGGCATCCCACTTCACATAAAGATGGTTTGGCCAGCCCTAGCCCTGATCTAGGCTTCTCACCAGAAGTTCCATGACATTGGTTTTGAAAGAGTTAGAAGTGTCATTAAGGAGGGCACTTGGAGTAATGAGCAGTCAGTGTTATATGTAACTCATGAATCACTAAATTCTACCTCTGAAACTAATAATACAGTTTATGTTAATTACATTGACTTTAAATAAAAAGTAATAATGGTAAAAAAGAAGTGTCCAGCCTAGAGTTTTTGCCACATTTCAGGTTAGGTCATTGGGTTCTGCCTCTTAAATTCTCTCTGTGGCTTTGGATAGTATTCTTGGATATTTTATCTGTCTTTTCTTTGGACTGTTGGGAAACTTGCCTCAACAGTCAGCTGCACACACATGTTTGTGCATGGCCACTAAGATCCAAGTCATCAGGTCAACAGGTTTGGGAGATTCCTACAAAGTGCTCTTAGGTTAATAAATGGGGACTTTCTGGGCATCTTTCTATTCCAGTAATCTATTGTTATACTATAGAACATTTAGAAACTTAGTAGCTTAAACAATGACATTTATTTTACTTAAACATCTGCAATTTACGTGGGATTTGTGGAGACAAATGTTTCTGTTCCACTTGGCATCAACTGGCCCCAAAAGTGGGGACTGGAATTATCTGACAGCTTGTTTATTTGAATGTCTGGCTGTTGGCTGTGGAACTGCGACATTGGATTTGTTTAGGGCAGCTGACAGGGAGGTTGCTACTGCATCACATGGTACCCTTTCCATGAGAGTCAATGAAAAAAAGTTTTCTTAGTTGTCTCAGAAAAAGTTTTTCTGAAGGAATGACTGTTTTATTCTTTGCTTTGCTGACTGGGAAACTGAAAATATAATTTTAGACCAGCTATATAAATAAGATTCCCATATTATGCAGCTGGGGGTATGACTTTAACTTTGGCCATATCTGATGGTTAATTTTATTTGTCAGCCTGGCTGGATGACAGTGCCCAAATATATGGTCAAATGTTATTCTAGATGTTCTGTGAGGTGTTTTTGGATGAAATTAATATATAAACTAGGGAACTTTGAGTAAACTGGATTGCCTTCTGTAATGTGGGTGGGCCGCATTTAGTCAGTTGAAGGCATGACTCTAGAAAGTCTAGTCTAGTCTGGAAAGAAAGACTTCCCCAGGCCAGAAGAAATTCTGTTAGCAGATCGCCTTTGGATTTGAACTGCAACTTTGGCTCTTTTTGCATTACAGCCTGCTCACCTACCCTGTAGAGTTTGGATTTGTCAGTTTTCATAATCTTGTGAGCCAATTCGTTAAAATAAATCTCTTTCTAGTATAGGTTCAGGGAGAACTTTGACTAATAGACCAATATTCCCTTCATACTTACTTTCTTTTTGCCTCAATTTTCCCACCCTGTATTTTATACTACATATTTTTAAGGCTACCACAAATTCTTTTTAAAATTAAACATGGAATAAATGTGTAACTCAACAGGCAAAACACAGAAAGGGTGATTTCTAGAAACTATTCAGGAAAAACACATGTTTATAGTGCCTTTTAAAATAGGGCTATTCTCTTAGTCTTGAAAGAACAAACTTCTATATTGGGAAGAGTGTCACATGGCAGGGAATGGTGGATGGTTTCTTGTTGCTGAGAGTTTCCTCCAACTGACAGCCATCAAGAAAGTAGGGATCTCAGTCCTTTAGCAAT
>ML111098.1:64511-102296 GCA_003697995.1 Taxidea taxus jeffersonii
CCCCCCGCCTGCCTCTCCGCCCACTTGTGATCTCTGTCTGTCAAATAAATAAAATAAAAATCTTAAAAAAAAAGAGAAAAAAATATGAACCAAGGACTTCATATTTGGCCAAACCACCTTTCAACTAAAAAGGTTGTAGGCACATTGCTATAAGCATGTGAGAACTCAGAATTTATTATTTTTATGAGCTCTTCCTGAGGCATTTACTAAAGAACAGTTTTCAGACAACCAAATGCCTGGAGAGATATTGAAAACAGAATTAGTTGTGAGTTTAAAACATATACTGACTTGCAGAATTTAGACCAAACTTTGGCCAAAACAGAGTGAATATGGGTGATAGCTAGATATAACACAGATATCAGAAATGGAGGCCACATGGGGAAGTCCTACAAAATAGAGAATGCAATTTATTCACCTTATTGTTAATAATTGAAAACAAAAGATAATAAATACTTCAAACGGAATGGTGAGTTAGAGGGGAAAGACAGGGAAAAAGCATATACTGACAAATTTTCATTTTGTTTGCAGTGGGAAATTCATCAGTAAAGTACCCATGGATTTTATGCATTATATTATATTTGTATATGTATATATTTATATTGCTTATAGCAGAAACCAATGGATAATGACCAAAAAATGGAACTTACTGGAATTATATTATAAGGATATTATATATAGTTTACCCTTAGGAAAATCAAAGAAATTTTTCTACATAATCTTTGTATACTACTCTGGAGCAATTGCCTAGGATATATTATTAAGTGAAAAATGTGAAATGAAACCAAGTTTGTCACATGCTGCTGTTTAATACATTGGGAGATATAAGTATGACATGCAAATGTATATCTACTTTTATTTAAAATAATCGAAGCATAAATCATAAAATTTAAAAAAGTGACATTGGGTATTAGAGGAGAATGTTAGAAATTAGGCTTCTTAGGATGACTACATCCCATATTGCAGATAGGATTTTGATATCATGTAAATAGTTCATGTAATTATAAATCAAAATTCAATTAAAGATTAGTTTCTAATCAATTAGACTTCTAAAAATTAAAAATAAAACCAAACAAATGAACATAAAAGTGTATCTAGTAGATGAACAATTCTGTAGAGAAGAATTTTTCCAGTTGGGTTTTAAATATCCCAATTGTTTCTATAATCCAGTTGGGTTTCACATATCTCATGATACATATATGAGGACAAAAAGAACTGAAAAATAAATTTTCTCAAACTTATTTTGGTCACCCACTTGTGGATGATCTCAGGCAATTCACACATTATGAAAACTAGGTATAACTATATAAACTATATAAAGCTTGTTGTTGTTTTAAGCCACTAAGTTTTGGGATGGTTTGTTCTGTAGCAATACCAAGTCCAAACATGATTTTGCTTTCAGACACACTTTCTTTATAGGAAGGGGAATAGAGTGTGGTCTAATGAGATATTTGTTGGGAATTATGAAGCCCTTTCCCAGTTTCTCTCTTAGTTATTCCCACAAACCCTTGTTAAAGAACAAAGTCTGCACTTGTTACAGATGTGTTCTGATTGTATTCAGACTACTGCAGTAGGGGAGAGAGATTCCAATATAGACTGAACTTCCCAGCTAAGATAAAGTTGACTGAGGGTTTTAAAAGGGAGAACAGAGAGGGAACAAAAAAGGACGACTGGAAATCAAAAAAGGTGGGAGGGAGACAGGGACTAGGAAGTGGAAAAATAGCTGAAGACCCTAGGTGGAGAATTACTAAAAATGGTTTGGCGGGGGTGGGGTGGGGGTAGGGACAATATATCTTCTGCAGTTTGGCAGCATTGTGTTTTCTCAAGCAAAAGTTCAGCATGAGGGCTGGGGTTACCTTGAGGAGTATGGCTTAGTGAAGGTGCAAGCCAGGCTCCAGTAGATCAGGTTTCTTCTCACAGTGTTTGGGCAAGTCCACTGTGCTATGTGGGAGTTCACGGTTCACATCCTTTTTTGCAGATGATCTCAAGTCCTTCCTCGTAGATGAGATGGGCATAAACCCTTAGCCTCCACACCAATGCATTCTTAATGAGAGGATGAGGGGTTCTTCTGTTTAAAATTTCTACACCTTCTCTTTTTTTCCTCTCCTATGTTATTTCCTTATAGATTTTGCTTCATGAATTAACACTTTTTCCTTTATTTTCTATCATAACCTCTGCAATAGCTCCTTCCCAATGTCAAGTCTCTCCACTGTATTCATGAACTCTTCCTACATGTTGAACTCTTTCTAACTTCTTTTCCTTCTCTTCGCTTCATGACTGAGTTCTTCAAGGTGATTATCAACCCACACTTTCCTCACATCTTATCACTTACTCTAAGTAGATTTCCCTCTCTGCTAAACCTTTGCTGGGACAGCTCACCAGTCAACTTTGAACTTCCGAATTTAGTAAGAATGCTCACTTCATCTGGAAAGTTTTTCTTCCCATTCCTTTTTTTTTTTTTTTTGGTTGTCCTTATTTTCCTGTTTGTTTCTAGGCATGTTCTTGTTTTAACTGCTCATAAATCATCTTTTTAATGTAGAGGCTGTTGACCAGGGTTTTTTCTTCAAGCCTCTTCTTCCATTAGACACACCCTGATTCAACTCATTTATTCCTATATTATAGGAAAGTTTCATGACCCGAGTTTGTGAATGAACGGATAATAAGTGCCATGGAAAGGACAAATCACATTATAGATAAAGGATGGTATGTTAGTTAGGGTAATGATAGCTGAAACCACAAATAAACTCCAATATTTTTGTAATTTCAATGAAATTAAAGTTTCTGTGTGGTGCACTTAACAGTTAACAGGTTAGCAAGGAGCTTCCTCCACACAGTCATTCAGGGAACCTGAGAAATGTAAATTCTTCAATATGCAGTTTCCAAGTAACACTGGATGTGAAAGAGTCCATATACTCAGGAAGGAGGGCAGAACATGATATTTTGGTGAGCAGATAACAGACTCCGCCATAAATAGTATCAATGCCATTGGCATGATTTTATTAACAAATGTCCCCTCTATGCTTGTTCAAGTTAATTCATTAAGTGAACACTCATTCATTCACATTAATTATGTTAGTAGAATCCTCCTACCAAACATCAAAGTGAGATAAAGGGTACTTTGGTAATGATGGCGATCTTGCTAAGAACTTAGTTGGAGGAGAGAAGCAAGTAACTTTTGGAATGAGGAGCTTTTTGTGGAGAAGACAGTTCTCACATTGTGGGGCTTTTGTTATTTGGAAAAAGCATTAAAGCCTTGAGTTCTTAGGGGGTTGAGGAGAGGTGACCAGAAGGGAGAAAGAATGTCAGAAAAGGAAATGTAAGGGTCTGGAAGAAAGCTTCACATCTTCGTCTTGGGCTGTTCAGAGTACAAGGTTTCAGGGAACATGTAGCAAAGATGACCAGGCATTTAGGGAATGTCCTGGAAAGGCAACACTGTGAGGCTACCACGGAGCAGGATCCAATCACTTTTCAGGCAAAGTGACTCACTTTTCTTTTGAAGTTTCCCAAATAATAGTTAATAACAAAAATGATGGAGAAAGCAGGTTATAGGGTTCTAGAATTTCAGTGATAGGAATGTAAAAGCCATTAAGTTGAAAATGCTTTCTTCTGGAAGATCAAGCTGCAGTTATATGGTTTAAGTTCTCCATGCTCCTTGAATCTTGGGGCTCATTGAAGTTGAGCCTTGAGAAAAAACAGGATAGACTGATTCCTTAAAAGGGAAGTTTTCTTTCTTTTAACATTGGTGGAGGAGCGTTAAGAGTGATAGGTAAGGAAGAAGCAATTTGAAGACTTCTTTGTTTGGAAATTTCAGTTTCTGAATTGGTTCGTGGGCTAATTAAGTATTTATTGAGCCAAAAAAGAAAATCTAAGATATACCATATTCCTTCAAGTAGTTTAGAAAAATCAGTTCACAATATAAAACAACATAAAATGAAGCATTAAATATGTGGGATTCATTGTAACTATATGGTAAATTCTCTGAGGATATTAGAGAAAGTGCAAATCAATTTTTTTTTTTTTGCCAAAATAATGCTGAGCAGAAAACCACCTCAAAATTTAGTGGCTTAAAACAAAGATTATTTATAATCCTCAGAAGTTTATAGCTTTGCTAGGTGGTTCTCTTCATCTATGCCAGATGTCTTGGCTGGATTTATTCACACCATTTGTGGACAAATGGTGGGCTAACTGAGGGTGGGACATCTAGGATGGCATCGACAGGGCTAGCATGGCATTCTTCCCTGCAGTCCCTCATCTTCTCTAGCTCAGCAGTTCTCAAACTCTTTGACCTCATGTCTCAGGATCTCTTTACATTCTTAAAAGTTATTGAAGATCCCCAAAAGCTTTGGTTTGTGTTGGTCATAGCTACTGATGTTTACTGTATTAAAATTAAAATTGAGAAATTAAAAAAGTATTTATTACTATATTACACATAACAGTAACAAACCAAAGTAATAAAAAAAAATTTTACATTAATGACGTTTCTGTGAAAACAATATTTTTTAAAACAACAAAGTGAGAAAGCATCCTTGTTTTATATATTTTTGCAAATCTTTTTCATGTCTAACTTAAGAGAACAAAAATTCTCCTTTCTCCTTCTTTATTTAATCTATTTCAATGTTTTTTGGTTGAAGCATAGAGACACTTTGGCTTTACACAGATCTTTAGATGGAATTGGGAAGATTGTAGACTCACTGAAAGGGTCTTGGACCATACCTGGACAACTGTTCTATATAATTGCTCCATAAATTTTTTTAAAATTTAATTTAATTTTTTCAGTGTTCTAAAATTCATTGTTTATGCACCACATCCAGTGTTCCATGCAATACACGCCCTCCTTAATACCCACCACCAGTCTCACCTAACCCCCAACCCCTCCCCTCCAAAACCTTCAGTTTGTTTCTCAGAGTCCACACTCTCTCATGGTTCATGTCCCCCTCCAATTTCCTCCAACTCACTTCTCTCCATCTCTCCATGTCCTCTGTTATTCCTTATGCTCCACAAGTAAGTGAAACCACATGATAATTGACTCTCTCTGCTTGACTTATTTCACTCAGCATAATCTCCACCAGTCCCATCCATGTTGATACAAAAGTTGGGTATTCATCCTTTCTTATGGAGGCATAATACTCCATTGTATATAAGGACCATATCTTCTTTATCCATTTGTCTGTTAAAGGGCATCTTTGCTCTTCCACCATTTGAAGACTGTGGCCATTGTTGCTATGAACATTGGGGTAGAGATGCCCTTCTTTTCACTACATTAGTATCTTGGGGGTAAATACCCATAGTGCAATTGAAGGGACATAGGGTAGCTCTATTTTTAATTTCTTAAGGAATGTCCACACTGTTTTCCAAAGTGGCTGCCCCAACTTGCATTCCCACCAACAGTGTAAGAGGATTCCCCTTTCTCCACATCCTCTCCTGAACTTGTTGCTTACTGTCTTGTTAATTTTGGCTATTCTAACTGGTGTAAAGTGGTATCTCAATGCGGTTTTGATTTGAATCTCCCTGATGGCTAATGATGATGAATATTTTTTCATGTCTCCATTGGAGAAGTGTCTGTTCATGTCTTCTGCCCATTTTTTGACATAATTATCTGTTTCTTTGGGTGTTGAGTTTGAGGAGTTCTTTTTAGATCTTGGATATCAACCCTTTGTCTGTAGTGTCATTTGTGAATATCTTCTCTCATTCTGTGGGTTCTCTCTTTATTTTCTTGACTGTTTTCTTTGCTGTGCAGGAGCTTTTGATCTTGATGAAGTCCCAAAAGTTCATTTTCACTTTTGTTCCCTTTGCCTTTGGAGACATGTCTTAAAATAAGTTGCTGTGGCCAATGTCAAAGAGGTTACTGCCCATATTCTCCTCTAGGATTTTGATATATTCCTGCCTCACATTGAGGTCTTTTATCCATTTCGAGTATATCTTTGTGTATGGTGTAAGAGAATGGTCGAGTTTCATTCTTCTATACACATAGCTGCCCAATTTTCCCAACACCATTTATTGAAGAGATTGTCTTTTTTCCACTGGATATTTTTTCTCATTTTGTTCAAGATTATTTGACCATAGCACTGCAGGTCCATATCTGGGCTCTCTGCCCTGTTCCACTGGTCTATTTTTGTGCCAGTACCATGCTGTCTTGGTGATCACAGCTTTGTAGTAAAGCTTGAAATCAGGCAACACGATTCCCCCAGTTTTGTTTTTCTTTTTCAATATTTTCTTAGCAATTAGGGGTCTCTTCTGATTCCATACAAATTTTAGGATTATTTGTTCCAGAACTTTGAAAAATGTCAGTGGAATTTCAGGTGCTCCATAAAATTAATCATGGCAACCACTGGGAAAAAAACATTAAGAATGCAAAAAGAACATGCCTTATAATTCTTTTACCCCAAAGTGGGCCATTCACAGTGGATGGTAAAAACAAAAACAAAACAACTATTTCTCCTAATTCATTAATTTGTTATAACAAAAACAACAACCAAAAAAACCAGAAACCAAAAAAACCCTATAATTTTGGCCCAGTGCCCCAAATCACTTAGCCTTCATGCCAAAAATGCAACAAATAAGCATTTTAATTATGGGAAAAAGTTTCAAAGGATCTGACTAAATGCCTAGGTTGAATTTGATAAAACTGTGACCTTAACTCCATATACCTTATTTTATTCAAGGGATATTTTTTTTACTATTCAAGAAATTCCAGCCAATTTCATTGAGATTCTTCTTGTTCCAGAAACTTCCTCAAAGCTGACCTTCCATTCCCTAGTGACTTGGGCAAGAATTTCTCAGAAATCAAACTCTGGCTGCTCAGTCAGTTTGGGAGTGGCATTTCCTAAAGTTTTGATTGGAAAAGAAGGCTTGAGTTCTAACAAATTCATTTCAGAAAGAATGAGCTGAAGTTTTTTGTCAAATGTCATGTAGAAGTTCATTACAAAGTCTTGATACAAGTAATGTAAGAGTCTGTGAATCATTAATTCTGGTTTTAAAATCCCATTATATTATCCGTATATTTCTGCTCTACTTTAACCAGTAGCTCATGATATTAGTACACATCCCAACTCTTATTTTGGGCTATACAGTATAGAATAAATGAATTTAAATAACAAGTACCTTAGAACCCAATTTTGAAGCACAATTTCACAATTATGAAAAACGCACAAAAGGAAAGATAATCATACACAATCCTCTCCAAAAGCTACCACCCTTGCCAGTTGATTTTTCCCCCAATGCAGTTAATTTTGTTGGTATTATGAATAAAAGGGTATCTTCCTCTGATTTTACAACTGTCCTTTTTACTTAAGATATATGATGATTTTTTTTTCCCCTTGTGATTAACAATACAGGTAAAAAAACATATGGCATGCCTGCTGAGAGGGGTTTTCTCTTTATGTCTGAACATGGACTGTGGAAGGCGTTAAGAGTGACGTCAGAGGGAGAGAGCTGGAACAAGTCCCTAGGAAGCCTTAGATCCTCCCAGGCAGCCATGGCTCTGCGTTTCCTTCCTATTACCCTCGAGAAGGACGTGTGGTCTGTGCCGTCCTCCTGGTTTAGCCCTCCTGGGAGAATAATTCTGTCATTTCCATTAGGAAGATGATTTATTGAGGGCAGTTCCTTTTTAGGATTGGAGAGGAAAATCAGCCATGCAACCTGATGGTGCTTATTTCCTCTGTAAAAAAGCCCTTTGGTGATGAGGTGGTAGCAATTACATTGGCCTTAAACTGAATCACAGGCACTGCTCTAATTGCTTCCGTAACCCTATCTGGTAGCACACAAAGGTAACCACTGTGTCCTCCTGGTTTGGGGTGGATGAGAGGCCGGGAATGTAGCTCCCAGAGAGCATGTAGCCCAGTAACAGATAGGCCCTGGGGCACTGCGGGAGAAGCCGGATCTGAGCGGGTTACACCTGCACATGCCCTTGTAAAAGCGAATATGACTGTAGCTGGAAAAGAATTTCCTATGAAGGCATATGGCAAAACATTTTGGTTCAATCTACCAATATCTCTGGCATGCCCCCGTTATACCTCACAAAACCTTATGGAACTTGGTTCAGTTTCCCTATAAAAGGCACGGAGGAAGGACAAGCCTCTGTATCCCAGCAGACGGCCGTTTCCTCAAGCCTGCTGTACACCACTGCAGGACTCCCCTTAGCTTTTCAGAGGTGGTCTTTCCAACCTTGTCCTGGGGAGAAGTGAACTTGCAGTCAGGCACCTGGTTCCACAGCATCTTGGGTGGTGCTAAACCGGTCATTCATGCAGACACTTCCTTTGAAAAACAAAAGTGAATGCTATTGTGCTGGGGAAGAATGTGCACCACAGTGAGGGGGAAGAAGTATGTTTCTGGTCTTGGATTTGCCACCAAATAGCTATGCGATGTGACGTAAGTCACTTGAACTCAATTCTGCATCTGCGGTGAGGAGTTCTGGACAGTATGACCTAAAGGTTTTGGATACGATAGAATTCTCATAAAATATACCCCCTCTAGCCCTGATAAAAATATGTTTTAAAGCGGAGAGTTTAAAGTTAAAGAAATCATGGTATCTCTTTAAAGTAACACTGATTCAAGTAGTTTAACTGATTCATAATATAAACTTCCTAGCTTGTCACCACTCTTATCTTTGACAGTCAAACTAAATGATCTTTCATATCAGAATGACTCAATTGGGCGTGGCATTATGGGAGTGAGACCTGATTTCTGATCCTGTGTTGGCTTCTCTCTAGATGTCAGGCTGAGCAGATCACCCCAACCTTCTGATTCCTAGCTTTCTCATTAGCAAAATGAGTGTGGTGAACTAGATCAATGTTGGCTAAAAAAGGACCAGTGACTGAATCAGTTTGGGGAAAGAGGAGGTCAAGATAAACAATGAGTTTCAACAGCAACAAGTCTTGAACCCTTTCCACAGAGTCATTCCACAGGTGTCCACAGGACACCCTTTCCCAGAGTGACATTCCAAACATTGGACAACCAGTCAACTTGTCACTGCCCAGTCAAGGTGAAGAGAAGCACTTCTAAAGCTTCTCTTGAGGTCTCCGGTGTCATCAACCAATTGTTTTTGTGTTCTGGGGAGATCTGGAGAGGACCTGGATTACTGAGGAGTGTGGGTAGTTGTCCAATGGCAGTTTAGTAGTCTGTATGAAGTATGAAGTGGTCCCCTCTTATCCATGGAGGATACATTCCGAGACCTCCCAGTGGGTACCTGAAACCGCAGTTGGTAACACCTTATGCTTGCTATGTCTTTTCCTATATATACATGCCTGGGATAACATTTAATGCGTGAATTAGCCACAGTAAGAGATTCACAACAATAACAATAACTGGTAATGAAATAGAACAATTATAAGAACATATAGTAATAAGAGGTATGTGGGTGTGGTCTCTTTCTCTCTCTCTCTAAATGTTTTTATTAACTCACCCTTCTTCTTGCCATGATGGGAGATGAGATGAAGTGAGGTGAATGATGCAGGCATTCTGACGTAGCGTCAGGTTATGGTGGACCTTCTGATGATATGTCAGAAGGAAGGTCATCTGCTTTCAACTATGATTGCAGTGAGCGGGAACTGAAATCATGGAAAGTGAAACCGTGGAGTTGGTGGGGAGCTATTGTAGGTCCATGTTCACAACTGGCATGGCCCTATAGAAAGTCCCTGCGCACTATCATCTCTGTACACTGGTCTCTACAACCTTTCTTAAAATATGACGGCTGGATCAGCTGTAGCAGGAGCAGCTGTTGGCAGCTCCTGAAAAATGCAAACTCCTGGGATCCCTAACAGACCTCCTGAATCAGAACCTGCATTTTGACATGACCCCAGGTAATGAGTGTGCACCTTACAATTTGGGAAGTGCTGGTATACAAAACAGGTCTCGTTTATAAAACGCACAAGGATCTTGGCTAGTGCCCACGGGTGGTCACCAAGAAGTGCATTTTTACTGAAAAGAAGATCTAGTAGTTTCTGCCAAGTCCTTCAACTCATCTGGCTCTCGGTTGGCGGAAACACAGAACATGCCTTGTCTCTAGCTCTCCATGCCGGCTGGAGACTGTGTACTGTGGCTACTCCTCAGGGAAGTTCCAGGGAGTTCATTGGAGTCTTCCCTTCTCATAATTTGAGGAGTTCTTGATGGGCTCAAGGCTCTACTGTCTCAAATTCTTAGTCTAGGAACTGGCTCTCCTAAGCTAGCTTTGAGCACTGCCAGGCCATTTACTTCTCGTGGATTTTAATCCTCTCAATTGTAAAACAGCCCAAAAGTCTTTTCCTCTCAGGAAGGGACTGCTTCATGATTTGCAGAACATGAGGCAAAATGAGAATGCAGGGCTCCTTCTTCCAAAAGTGAGCTAAAAAAGTGCAGTTAGAGTAAAATGTAAAGCTTTACCTTTAAGATATTTTGTTACTAATAAAATATAAATGAGTAATACCGATAAACGTGTAATAACATAAACTTATAAATGCAAAATAAGTATTTCTGTATCAGAATAGAATAGTGATATTTCTTTACCATCAGGTGTGATGATCTTTACATTTAACTTGTGTTCCTAAGCCTGTGGATATTTCCTTTGCAATGTTGTAGCCACTTTCGAAACCAAAACTTTGAAACATTCTAATAGCTGCCTGATATATCTCATTGCCGTGTCCGTGTATACACTTTTACTCTGTAATAATTTACTGACAAAGTTTATTGCTTGTGTACGGGAAGTTCCTGTCCCTGTGTTTCGGCCAGAGAGTTAATACTTGTGCAGATGCTGCAGGGATGAGCTCCAGGAATGGTCAGGCCAGCTGTTCTCCCACTGAGGGTTCTTTCCAGTGGGAGGCCCTTCCTCCCCTCCAGGGCTGTGGCCAGTGCTGTCACTGCTGCTGTTCCTGCAGCCACTGCTGTCACTGTCAATGCCAATCTGGGGCCTGTTGTTACCGTGGCTGTTCCCGAAGGCGCTGGGGTGCCCAGGACTACCCCACACGTGCACAGTGATTGGCCAAGCGAAATGCACCATGCTGCCTACATCTAGCCATGAATGTGCCTATGCTTATGCCTGTCCTGGTTGCCTCCCAATGTATTATATATCCTCTGCTCTCACAGATGCTTCACTCTTTCATCACACTAAACTTACAGAACTCAGATTTGAAGATTGGATTATTAAAAATGTCAAGAAGGCAATGGCAGAGCATTAAACCATGGGCTGGGCCCCTTTTAAGAGCAGGTTCCTATGCAACTGCATAGGTTTACCTGCATAGGTTTTCGTAGGTTCCTCCGTGAAAATAGTCGTGCTCTTAATATAATGAAAATTATGCTTTCAAATGGCATTTATATCATTATTGATGCAGATAAACCATTTGTTTTTTATTGCTATAATAATTTTAGAACCTTCCCTGTGGAGCCATTGATATTCATGATGGATTTAAATGAAACATTTACCATTGCTTTTGCAATTAGAAATTTGCTCGAAAGGTATAATTCATAAACTGCTTTAAATTCCGTGGTCTGCAGAATATGTTATTTTGTTTATTAAACATTTACTTTCCTATAGGAAGTTAAAGATACTTAACGTATTTAAACTCAGGCTAATTTTCTTGTTGAATTTGGAAGTCTGAACCAGGCCCTTAATGAGTAGTGAACAAATGAATAAAGGTCTTTGTGAGAAAAAGGTGGAGGAAACTTTAGCTCAAGGAAGTCAGAAATTGGCTCAGCTATTCTAGAATGGTGGTTTTCAAACTGTGTTGTGCATTGAGAATCTCTTTGAGAGCTCACAAAGAAGGCAAATACCATGCCCCTGCCCCTGCCCTCCAAAGTGTTCTGACTGGACAAGCCCAGGGTGAGTCCAGTGATTTGTATATTTACGCAGGATGCGTAATTCTCATTCAAATGATTCTCATTCAAATGATTCAGGTGATTCTCATTCAAATGATCAGTGTACCAGTGAATTCATTGTTTCCGGTCAGCATAGGGGTTTGGGATTTTATTCCTTAGCAAGAACCAGATTTAAAAACTAATGATATTGGGCAGACCACAATGAATAGAGCAATACATTCCCTGCCTATCAATTTCTGCCTCTGAGCTGGAAGAGTATTCCTTAGTTCTTTTGATCTCCAGATGTTGATATTTCTGTGGGCTTCCACATTGAAGTGGAAGCATGAGTTCATCTAGAAAAGCTGTCATGGCAGTGGGTTATGCTTTTAAAGAAAGGCATTTCTTAGGTAGGGTTATTGTGTGAGAAGGAAGTGAGTGGAAATAAGAATGAGAATAAATGAGAGTCAAGGAATGGCGATTGGAAGAAAACATGAATCGTGTTTTATATATATTTATTTATTTTATGCCAAAGACTGTGTCAGGCCCTGGGGAATCACAAATTGAAATGACTCAGTTCCTAGAAGAGGGAGGCCATAGAGGGAGTGAAGGGTAATGCAAAGGGAAGTTCTTTGTTCTTTGCCTTTATAAATAATTTGTGACAGTTATTTTCTTAGTAAGCCAGTTTAGGAATCATCTTGAGTGATGTCTATGACTCTTTTTTTTTAAGATTTTATTTATTTATTTGACAGACAGAGATCCCAAGTAGGCAGAGAGGCAGGCAGAGAGAGAGGAGGAAGAAGGCTCCCCGCCGAGCAGAGAGCCCGATGCGGGGCTCCATCCCAGGACCCCGGGATCATGACCTGAGCCGAAGGCAGAGGCTTTAACCCACTGAGCCACCCAGGTGCCCCTGTCTATGACTTTCTTACTAGTAGTTTCCAAACTGGCAGTTTGGGAATCAGCTGGGGTGCTGCTATAGTACAGATCTCTGGGCCCCACTCCAGGAGGTCAGGAAATCTGCATTCGAGGTCATATGATTGATGTGGTCTGCATCCGAGGACATAGTACTCTGTGTGTGTGTGTGCCTGGCTTCACACCACAAGCATTTGGATGGAACTGAACTTAAGTTGATTTAGGGTGCAAAGAAATTCCTCTTGAGTTTGACTTTGATTCCAAGGGAACCTCAAGAAACACATACTTAACACATTTTGAAAAAGAAAATCTCATAAAATGGAAACCTGAGGCTTGATCTTGCTTTGAGATGGGATCTTGATCAAGTGGCATTTCCCTGTCCTCCCAGAGCTTTATTTTCTTGCTCAGAAATTCTGTCTTCCCTACCTCTTACGCTTCCTTCTTTTCCCCCGTCTTATGAGAATCAAGATTCACGGACAGAGGAAGAAGTTGAAACAAGGGTAACAAAGAATCTTGTACAGGGTATTCTTTCCTGCTGTTGTGTCTCAGCCAAGTTCAAACAGTCTGTATTTCCATTATTTTGACCTACTGTGAAAGAGGTGACTTTTTATATCTGCCTAAGATGGACTTTATTTATTTCTGCAAATTAATATTTTCTGATATGAATAAAACACAAATGACTGCTCTATTATATTTCAAAATTTAGTTTGAACATCCTGTTTTTTAATGATTTCTAGCCAAATACATTTGATTTTTCTAAGCCTTTGCTTTCTGTTGAAATGATTTGTAATCTGGATAATTATTTTTGTGTGTGGCTAAAAAAAAAAATGAGGAATGAAACGTTGCTGTTTTTATAATAGGAAGACTTCTTGAACACTTCAAGATCTTTGGATTTCACCAGAGTTCCTATTTCTGGCAAGATGATTGAAAACTAATGATATTCAGCTTTTTAAATAAGCCACAGTCTTACTAATATTGCCATATTTACCTAAAGTTGGTTTTTCAACTATTAATAATTAAAGGCTAATTTAAGCAGCAACACTTGAAATCAGTTTCTTTTAGTGGAAAAAAATTTATATGCCTTTACATATTAAAAGAACTTTATAGAATTATCATTTGCTCTAGACTCAAATTCTTCAGTCCGTGTGATTATTTATTTTTTATTTATGTGTTTTGTTTAAAGAGGGTGTTGGGGGAGAGAGAGGGAGAGAGAGAATCTTAAGCAGGCTCTACACCCAGCACAGAGGCTGATGTAGGACTTGATCTCATTACCCTGAGATCATGACCTGAGCCAGATCAAGAGTTAGACGCTTAACCAGCTGAGCCACCCAGGCACCCCAGTATGATAATCTGTTTAAAGGTGTTTAGAACTATTGTTTATTTCTGAAACTTCTTTATAGTAAGGTACTTGAATTCATCTGAGGCTGCTGGATACATATACCTACATATTTAGAGGTGAGAGTTGGAAAGACTGACAATGGGCCTATTGGGCCACAGCATCTTCTTGGTAATGTTTATCTTTACAGCTCCAGCTCCTAGCTCAAGACTCGTCAATATGTTTATTAAGTAAACCTTTATGTCCTTTTGATTTAATATCAAGTACACTTTGAATTTGATATGAAAATTGGTCTAAGAGGCAGTTCCAGACCTCCCACACAAAAGGCTAGACGTTGCCAGAGTTCTTTAGAACACTTTCTGAGTGTTAGCACTGTGTTCACAGCACACCCAGGGTGTTTCCAGAAAGGCAAAGATACAGAACTTTGAGGAAGTTATCTGGGTAATTCATGGAAAAACCATGCCAACAAAGAACACTGATATTGAGGAAAAGAAAGGATTTGGGCTTGCATTAAATAGACTATGTGTTATCTATTAGGTGATTACTGCTTTTATTTTTTTTTTTTTAAGATTTTTTATTTATTTATTAGTTAGAGAGAGAGAGAGATCCAGCACAGGCAGACAGAGAGGCAGGCAGAGGCAGAGGGAGAAGCAGGCTCCCTGCCGAGCAAGGAGCCCGATGTGGGACTCGATCCCAGGACGCTGGGATCATGACCCGAGCTGAAGGCAGCCGCTTAACCAACTGAGCCACCCAGGCGTCCCAACTGCTTTTATTCTTAATAATCATAACAAGTTATTTGAATAGTCATTTAATTAAAAAAATTTTTTGGACCTAAGTTTTATTTACTTACAGCTAAATACAAAGACCTTGACCTCATGATCATATCCATTTGATTAAACCCAAGCCATATAAATGATTTATTTCTTCATTTTGTGCAGTCACAGAGCTAGACCCAGGGAAAAGTAATGCCATTTGGTAGGTTCTTATCCTTCCCTGTCCCTCTCCTACTTGCCCTCTCTTTAATCAGTTGTGTATTTTCTTGGTTGGCTGTGTGTCTTGATGTGCTCCTCCTGGCCTTCCTGGAACTTTTGCTTACTTATTTTCATCTTAATGTGGAGATTATGAAAGTATAGAAATGTTGCCACGTGAGAACACCTGATAGCTTTGTGAAGCCCATGCTTCAGGTAGTTTTGAAATGCATGTAAAGAATATTGAACATAACAATACAACAGCAACAATACCTCTACGTGTTTGTACTTTACACATTTCAAAATACTAGATTCTAAACTTTGGAAACGACCGTAAAGATCATATAGCCCAGCTGCCTGTTTGATATATAAATTTTGTCCTTATCTCCTATAATAATGTCCTTTACTTTACATTGGACTGTTCCTAGTATAGGGAAACTCACACTTCTTAAAGTTCTATTAGAAATGTCTTCCTTTTTATTGAGTCCAAATTTATTTCTCTGTTACTTCTATCTACTGATTCTAGTGTGTGTGTGTATGTGTGTGTGTGCTTGAGGTAATGGAGCTCCTCACCCTGTTTGCATGGATCAATCCTTGAAATATTTGATGACATCTATACTAATCAATCCAAATTATCTCTTCTCCAGGGTAAATATGCTCAACTATTCATTACATAACATGGGTAGAGTTCATATTGCTAATATTTTCAAAAACATCATTTCAATTTATTCTCACAATAACCTTGTGAAATAGGTAAGGATTTGTAAGTCTGTATTCACAATGAGAAAACTGAGGGGTAAAGATATTGTTTGGAAGAGAAAAGAACAGATTTGCCCCAGCTTTTTATGTTATGAATTTTTGGTGGCATCTTCTAAAAAATTAGTTGTAAGGAAGGAATAGTTTACCTTGGACATAACTTTGAGGTCATAGAAAATCACATTGAAAATTTAATTTTAGGTGTTTCATTGTTAAATCAAGTATATAAATTGTGGGAGCTTCTGGATATTAAGTTAGTAAATCAAAAGATAAGAATGTGAGACAAGCCATTAATTTTATTTATCCAGCGTTCTTCGAGAGGTATGTTTTGACTGGATTTTTATATTCCTAGAAAAGGTTCTAGAGATAAGTTTAAAAATCTATACATACCATTTTCTTAAATAAAATGATCCATCTTTGCTATATTTTTATATAGCCTTGATTTGCACTGCCTCTCTCTCTCTCTTTTTTTTTTTTTTTTGCATGAAGAATCAATCCTAGAGGTCTAAATAATGAGCTCATGAATTTCCAGTCACTTATACCTGATCAAATAGAGAAAGAATACTGTTGGTCTCTTTTTAAATAGAAGGTGTACTTTCTCGTGGGAAAAATACTTTTACCTGAGAGGTACAATTTCATTTTTGTAAACTCTCCCTTCTAAATGTTACTTTTCATGCTGACATGAATTCAGGAGGAAACTCTACCCTTTCCTCTAAATGACTCATGATGTAATGCCTTTATAGATTAAAAGCACAACTTGACTAATGGGCCTCATTTTTACTTGTAAGATTTTATACATTTCATCACGTTCACCCTATTGGACACACCACAGACTACATAACTTGTTCTAAAAATAGAATGTATGAAAAGGGTTGATTCAAGAATCAGAGGTCTCATTCTAATTGAGTGCTTTAGCGTGAGATTTAAACATTAATAATGCTAAATTATACTGTCATGTAGATACTATTATGGATATTACGGATAAGAGAGTTAAAAAAATAAAATCCATTTATAACATTATGGAATTATTTAAAGTAAAGATTATCTCTATGAACTGTTGAATTAGAAATAGTAATCATAAACTAGGTGGCAAAATAAGCCCACTTGAAATAATGCCTATTTTCTGATGCATTAATTATCTTGATTTTTATATGTCAGGTAATACATATTTATTTTGATAGAGAAGAAGTCTGTTTAGATAGCTGAGCATATCTTTTTTTTTTCTTGGTTTATTTATTTATTTTTTAAAAAGATTTTGTTTATTTATTTGACAGAGATCAGGAGGAGGCAGAGAGGCAGAGAGAGAGAGAGAGGAAGGGAAGCAGGCCCCCTGCCAAGCAGAGAGCCCGAGGTGGGGCTCTATCCCAGGACCCTGAGATCATGACCTGAACCAAAGGCAGAGGCTTAACCCATTGAGCCACCCAGGCGCCCCTTTTCTTGCTTTATTTGTTGTTTTACTATTAATTTGACCTGAACCAAAGTGTTCACAATTCTTGATGTACTTCAAAGAGAATTGTATAGTCTTAGACCTAACCACAGAACAAGTAGAACAATTCAAACAACATAAGGCCTTAAAATATATCCACAGCACGTATTATTTCATTATTCACTCATTTAAAAATTAGACTGCATATGGTTAAATATTATTTTTCTTTTTCTTTCATTGTTCTTTTCAGGCAGGATTCATTCAAGGAAAACAACTTGGTTTTTGTATGTGAGCTTAGTTTTTTACTACATTGGTAAATATAAAAGTTATGAATTAAATGTTCTCTTATCTCTTGCATCCAGGAGTGAATCCATGAAATTCTCAGATAGTAATCTAAAACAATAGGTCCTACTAAATATAGCCATAGTGAAAAATGACTGACTAGCCAGTCTGTTTGTAGATAGCTGATCATATCTTTTAAATTATTTGAGTAATTTAAGATTTGGAATAATAGAGTCAATAAAATAAATGATAAAAGGTAACAAACCCGGATGGGGAGAAGGAGGAAAGACATGGGAATTTTGGGGGAGAATGGTATATTAGTAACACACTGTAATTATAAGAAGAGTACTTAGTATTATTATTTTTAACTTAATAATTACCTGCTTATTTAGGAAAATCAAGGAAACAAGCAAACATTGGAATATTCATTAAGGTATTTAGTTCTTTTAAGTAGCATATTCTATTTTTGTATTCATCTGCTAAACATATTTTTTTATTTAAGCTTTTTAATTTAAACATATAATGTAACCCCACCCCCCTCTCCCAACCCCTCTCCCCCCCACCCCTCCCTCAGTTTGTTTTATGACATTAAAAGTCTCTTTTGGTTTGTCTCCCTCCCGATCCCATCTTGTTTCATTTTTTCTTTTCCTACCCCCTTAACCCCCACCCCCGTTGCATCTCCACTTCCTCATATCAGGGAGATCATGTGAGAGTTGTCTTTCTCCAGTTGACTTATTTCGCTAAGCATAATTTGTTATTAGACAGAAAGTAAGTCATATGTAGGAATCTCATATGCTGGTTTCATTTTGCTTAGGTTACTGAAGAATTGCTTCAGTTTAAAATATGGGTTTGATACATCTGAAACATTTGAGCAGAGGCATCAAGCAGACTTGATGTGAGGGAAGCAGAGGAAGCTGTGTCCAGTACCGTGTGAAAGAAGCTGGGATTGCCTACAGAGCCGCAGACACTGCCTAATAAAATTTCAAAGGGTTTTTACAGAAATGACAATTCTTACTGTGCTTACACAGTCATCCAAGGAAAACTGCAGATTTAGGTCTTTCTGCCAGTCCTCCAGAGCTTAAGGGAAGCCAGACCTATAGCTGTAATGATTTCACTTCTCTAACCAGACATGAGAATTATGAGCTTTCTGTCTTTCCACACTCTCTGACTCTTCTCTCTTCCTCCCACCCAGTTTACTGAGAATTTTATTTGGAGATTTCTTCTTTTAATAGTTATATTTAGTATAATTTTCTTATGCTTAAGTTTCCATAAATAGCAGTGAAGGAATGAGAATAATATCCAGTTAATACGATAAAACAGTAGTAGTATTCTATCCCAGAACTTTCTAACTCATAGCTAATATTAAGCAGTTACCATTTATAATGGGTGAAAATTTTGAAGTGCAATGACCAAATATTCCCCTATTATGGGCTAGTAGTTGAGGATGTTCCTGCTTCCACTGAACACACTGGAAAATGATTTCTATTTATCAGAGAGGATTTGGAAATTTCTGTGAAGAGATGATAGTTTTAATATATTAATTGCTTATTAGTAGATTATTCCAAGTTGAAATAAGAGAAAACTCCAGGAAACTTGATTAAAAAAGGGAAAGCCCCACCTGCTGTCCCCTCCCTTTTTATAGGCCCTTGGAAAGGGTGGGGACAGGAAGATGAATGATATGTGCTCACAGTATTCATTAGAATGGAATAGAAAATTGAACACACTGCTTACATCTGAGCATGAGTGGCAACAATTCCATTATGTACTGACCTTTAGAGGAAGAGGTGAGGGAGGCTTGAACAGTTCGTACTTGGGCTCTAAGACAAATCAGTTCGCATTCCAGGACACAAGTTTTCTGTACACGTTCAGGCTTTTCCCAGAGACTCAAGGTAGGAAAAAAATTACAGAATTTAAAGGAGGTCAAACCAGGGATCTGACAAGAGACAGTGGTGCCTCTGTACAATAAATGGATTGTTGAGACCTTAACCACAATGTCCTCATAACATCTAACTCCCATATGTGCCCCTTGTAATATTGCTGTGATACGTACCAAAGAGCATGTTTAACAAACATCAAAAGGTGGTCGTTCAATTTGATTGTCTTATAATCTAAGACACTCATAAAACTATTTCCTGTCAAGTGAAGGACACTTTGGAATATTAAGTTACCAGACTATGTTGTATATAGCACAGTACACTATGCTCAGAATCAGCAGATCTACATGTCTGAGAGTTGTCATTTATTAACCCAGAGCAAGTTAGTTCAATTTTCTTTCCTGACTTTTTTTTAATTTTATTTTTTTCAGTGTTTCAAGATTTATTGTTTATGCACCACACCCAGTACTCCATGCAATACATGCCCTCCTTAATACCCACCACCAGGCTCACCCATCCCCCACCTCCATCCCCTCTGAAACCCTCAGTTTGTTTCTCAGAGTCCACAGTCTCTCATGGTTCATCTCCCTCCTCCAATTTACCCCAATTCAATTTTCCTTTCCTTTTCCTAATGTCCTCCTTGTTATTCCTTATGCTCACAAGTAAGTGGAACCATATGATAATTGACTCTCTCTGCTTGACTTATTTCACTCAGCATAATCTCCTCCAGTCCCGTCCATGTTGATACAAAAGTTGTGTGTTCATCCTTTCTGATGGAAGCATAATATTCCATTGTACATATGGACCATATCTTCTTTATCCATTTATCTGTTGAAGGGCATCTTGTCTCTTCCAGAGTTTGGCAATTATGGTTATTACTGCTATGAACATTGGGGTACATATGGCCCTTCTTTTCACTACATCTGTATCTTTGGGGTAAATACCCAGTAGTGCAGTTGCAGGGTCATAAGGTAGCTCTATTTTTAATTTCTTAAGGAATCTCCACACTGTTTTCTAAAGTGGCTGCCCCAACTTGCATTCCCACCAACAGGCAGAAGACATGAGCAGACACTTCTCCAACAGAGACATACAAATGGCTAACAGACACATGAAAAAAATGTTCACCATCATTACCCATCAGGGAGATTCATACCAAAACCTCATTGAGATAACTTTACACCAGTTAGAATGGCCAAAATTAATAAGACTATAAACAACAGGTGTTGGAGAGGATGTGGAGAAAGGGGAACCCTCTGATTCTTTTTTAAGACTTTATTTCAGAGAGAGAGAGAGAGAGAGAGAGAGAGAGAGAGAGAGAGAACATGAGTGAAGGGAGGGGCAGAGGAACAAGCAGACTCCCAGCTGTGCATGGAGCCTAATTCAGTGACTCAATCTCAAGACCCTGAGGTCATGACCTGAGCCAAAGTCATATGCTTAACCTATAGAGCCACCCAGGAGCTCGAGCTCTTCTTTGCCGGATTATTTTGTGTGTGTGTGTGTGTGTGTGTGTGTGTTTCTGAGTTTTTTTTTTTTTTTTTGAAGATTTTTTATTTTTTAAAAAAATTTTTTTTCATAAACATATAATGTAACCCCACGACCCTCTCCTGACACCCATCCCCCTACTCCCCTCAGTTTGTTTTATGACATTGTCTCTTTTGGTTTGTCTCCCTCCCGATCCCATCTTGTTTCATTTATTCTTTTCCTACCCCCTTAACCCCCACCCCTGTTGCATCTCCACTTCCTCATATCAGGGAGATCATATGATAGTTGTCTTTCTCAGACTGACTTATTTCGCTAAGCATAATACCCTCTAGTTCCATCCATGTTGTCGCAAATGGCAAGATTTCATTTCTTTTGATCTTTGCCGGATTCTTATTTGTAAAATAAAATGCACAAAATTATGTACAAGAAATAATGTACAAAAAAGCACTTTGTGAACTCAAAAGTTTTACATAGTATTACCAAATTCTCCTGTCCTTGTTTTCCTTTAAATCAGCGTGTTTAGCACATGCTGGGATGACTTTTCTGGGTGCGTTAGTTGTCATTAATATTAAAGGACTGACATTTGAAAATTAATCAGAGCAGACTCAAAATTATCTCAAACAAACAAAAACAAAAAACTAAAAAAAAATTGCTATAAAATCGAGTATGCTTATCCAGTGAAGGGAAAATGGACATATGGTTGTTTCAGGCAGAAGTGAGAAGATCATAGATCACCTAGGGTGTTCAGGAGCTTTTGTCCATGATGAAAAGTGGTGTAGGGAGTTGTCATTAAACAGTTACAAATTTTCACGAGCAGAAATATAATTTTATTTTATTTTTAATTTTTTTTGAGGGGGTAGGGGCACACGGAGAGGGAGAAAGAGAATCTTAAGCAGGCTCCACGACTGCATGGAGCTGGATATAGGGCTTGAGCTCATGACCCTGAGATCATGACCAGAGCTAAAATCAAGCTGGAGCTTGATCGACTGAGCCAACCAGGTGTCCCGGAAATGTATTTTTAAAAATAACTTCTCTCTACCTAAACTTAACTGTGACAATTGAAGTTACTGTAATCACTCTGCAAATATTTATCATATGTATGTATGTTATATACATTTATGTATATTTATTACATTTGTCAATTTAGTATTTAAATTTAATCAATTCAAGATTCTTTCCCATTTCCCTTCTTATTTCTTGGAAATAAATAAAGCCCCAGGATGGACTTAGGTATCATTTTGGGTTCATGACATTCGCTTCTGCTCCAGACTTAACAAAATTTACCCAGTGCTTTAGGTAACTTAGTTTCAGACCAGTAGCTGTCCAGGATTGCATAAAGAAAGCCTTCACTGTTACTTCGATGACTGGGGAAAGAATATGGTTAGGAAATGAAAAACTACAATCGCAAGTAATAAAATATAAAAATATTATTATGCCTTAGAGGGGAGAGAATTTACTCTTTTTTGGGCGGTCCGTTGCACCACTGTGCCAAAGTCATGGTGATGCCTGATGTTTAGAACCTCTAGCAGTTCATTCCTTGAGATAGACATGACTTGGAGGGGATGGCCTTAGCAGAAGAGGCCTGTGGAAGAAGAGACATTGCAGTAGCTCTGTTATTGCACTGGAGATGGGGAATGGGACAGTGATTAGTAATTAGTAATGACCTCTCCCTGGAGGAGACAGCAGGGATTGTAGACTAGAGGTGGCTACAAAAAAGTAGTGGTAGCAGGAGACAGAACTCACTCCCACTGGTGCTAGAGCAGTTCATGAGGAAGGTCCTCTCAGTGGTCAGAGAGAGAGTCACAAGTCAAGGAAAGCTCCATGGGTGAGAATTACTTAATGTAATTCAATTGCTGTATGTTTCCTCCTTTCACTCCAAGCAGTGGTTCTCAACGGGGGCTGATTCTGCCCTCTAGAGGACACTTGGCAATGACTGGAGACATTTTTGATTGTCAAAATTGAGGGTATGCTCCTGGCATCTAGTAAATAGAGGCCGGGGATGTTGCTGAACATCCTAACACACATAGGACAGCCCTTCACAGCAAAGAATTATCCAACTCAGTAGTGACTAGGGTGAGAAACGTTGACATAGAGGAAGATGTTTTCAAGGGCTAAGACTTTACTGATCCACTCAGAAGAGGGTCATGAAGATTTGAAATACAGAATAACTTTTTTAGACAATGTTAGGCAGGAAAGTATTGAATTGAGTATTATAAATACTCAACACAAACTCAATGTTTAATTCAGACTGTCTGCATAATATTTTAAAAATCAGCAAGGAAAAATAGTAGTCAATGATCTGAATGTTCTTTATAAGTTCTGAAAGAATCAGAATCCTGATTTAAGCCTAAATATTTTCTAACTTTGGCTGCTTATCAGAATTACCTGTGGAGATTAAGAATATCTCAGAAATTCTGACTCAGTAGTTTAAGGGTGGAGCCCAGGCATTTATATTTTTCAGAAGATCTAGATGAGATTTTGATGCATGGTCCAGATTGAAAACCACTGTTTCATAGTCACATTAAGAAAGTACACTAACTTAAACAACCTTCTAACTCTTGTTCCTCTGCTTACAACCTGGGAGAGAGGGTCATGGATACATACTCTCTCTTCATTCTGTGTCTTGTTCAGAGCCCAAGGTTAAGGAACTAAAATGGTTTGAAGATATATGGATAAGGTGTACCTATAAAATCTCTTCTTTTTCTTGCTTTTAATAGTGACTTCCCAGCAGCACTGTGTGGCCTATTCAGACTTGATGAGATATTCAGGCAATCTATATTACTATTCTCAAAACTACACTCCGTATTTTCCTTTTTGCCCTCTTGACCTGTGTGTGACTCCTTTACCCTCTCATTTGAATAACATTACTGATGAGGAAACAGGGTACAGAGATTAAGGTCTCCAGGTTACACAGGAAATCAGGGGGCAGATTGGGATCACATTTCCGGCAACCGATCCAGAAATCCCACCTAAGTAGTTCATCTGGAGTTCTGTAAGGGCCATCTCGTGCCAAAGCAGGTTTCAGATGAAAGAAAGCACAAGCTGGTTTGCCCATTTGAAGAAAACACACACAGAGAAGTGCTTCCGCCCACATTCAAGGATTTAACTTCTAATTTCAAGTCTCTTCATTGTTTGTTATCTCTGGATTTCCACAGTTCACAGTTTAAGACAATAGTCACCAGATTCAAATGAGCACAGGATCAGCTGTTAAACATCTTAACTGATATCTTTTCCTAAGTCTGTCCTAAAGACGATGCTTTTTTCCTTCTTCTTTGTTTTATGCTTCAAATGGAGGTGTTTTCTCTTTTTCCTGTTGTCTTCCGGAAAGTCTGATCCCCTGACGTTACCAATACTCGGGAATTATAGAGGGGGCATCTTCAGCTCTTTGAGAACAAATGCAATATTATTTTAGATTTTGCCACTAAATCCACTGCAAGCACAGCTCAAGTTATTTCAAGGCCTCCTTATTTGCATGGAAGAAATGACTAAAAGTGATTAATGTGAGCTCTTTGAGAGCTTTTGATGACAAGTTTATTGGGAATGTGTATATATATATGGAAACTGCTATCGTTTCTGTTTCTAAAAACCATTGCCATGAAAAGAGTGAAAAACATTATTGAGCCCAGAAAAGCTTTGCTTTTATACCAGTAAGTGAAAATGGAATAAAAAGGCAAGTCAATATAAACATTATGTGTTCCAGATGAGTTTCACCACATGACCTCAGAAGAGTGAGACAGGATTCTAATAAGTGACAGAGAGTGAAGCAACTGAAACTGTAAGCTCTTTTTGTATTATCTGAAAAAGGACATCCCATTTTATCTGTGACTCTGGAAAAATGGTAGCTGGTGAATATAGTTTATTGTCAAACGACAAAGGCAGATAGATGTGACTGTTGAGCTGCTTCTCTTTTGCCCTTTACTCTGGGACTTATAAGCAAGCAGGATAGTCTGGTGAGTAAAGAATTGTTTATTCACTTAGTAGTGAGTCTAAAAATGGGCACAATCTAAATTTTAAAAAATATTTTATTTATTTATTTGAGAGAGAGACAGTGAGAGAGAGGATGAGAGGGGAGAAGGTCAGAAGTAGAAGCAGACTCCCTGTGGAGCTGGGGGCCCAATGAGGGACTCTATTCCAGACTCCAGGATCATGACCTGAGCCGAAAGTAGTTGTTTAACCAACCGAGCCACCCAGGAACCCCTCTAAATTTTAATCACTCTAAAAATTTCAGGCAGATTTGAAAATACAGGAAATGTAGATTGCCTGGAACAAGGGTCATTATTGCATGCTTTATACTGTAGTTTTTTGCTTTATTTATTAGTAGAGAACTAAGGCAGGCCACAATTATGACTGTTCTCAACAGTTAGTAGGTAGAGGTAGTTCTGAGCCACTAACTTAGAGCAGAGGATTCTTGAACATGGAGATGTCCCTCTGGAGACTATATAGCCGAGCAATTCAGAAGTTTCTTAAAAAAGAGGAGAACCTTTGGTATTTCTGGGATATCAGAAGCATATTTCAGAGCTTCTGGACACGATTTTCCAATTTGGAGTCCCGTTATGCAAGGTCCCTGTCTGATTCATCCTAGAGTGTTATGGTTGAGAGCGTTTGTGTTGCGAGCCCTGTGGCAGCTTTCTTTGTAGGGATGCTCAAGTGGAAAGGGTAGCATTTACTCCAGAAGCCAGAAAAAAGTAATTCATCGCCATCTAGCTTGATGAAATTAGAGTTTCAGAAAGCAGAGCCCAGCCCAGAGCCAGCTCCTGGGACTCGCAAATGGAACTTAAGCTTGGTTAAATTCTTGGTAGAAAATATGGCATAAGAAAAAGGGCTATGGTCATATAACAATGATTATCTTTGGTTTCCAAATATTTACTTACAAAATGATCTTCAGGGGCATGTAATCACTGTGAAATTATAGTGTAAGTTTCCAATCAAACTGTATATGATCATCAAAGCAAAGGAAGGAGTGAAGGCTGCTCAGTGTAGATCTGTGAGCCAAGCTTATAGGAAAAGACTGGATTCTAGGAGCAGTTGATCTTCTGTTAACTCTGTTTTGACAGCGGAATCACTACACTTTGACGTGCCCAGTTTCTTCAGCTGCAAAATCAACATGGTGATGTGCACGCCTCACTCAGAAGACCTTTGCAGAGAAAGACTAAGGAAGTGTTGTTATTGTTGTTGTTTTTTCCTCAAAAAGACACATTGTTATAAAGAGGCATAAGAGTAATTAGGACTTGCTGCTGGCCTGCAATATAAAATATATTGTTTTCATTGATATTGCAAAGTGATTTTTTATTGAAATATGGTTGATACACGAAGCTACATGAATTAAACTGCAAAGTGAGTTTTATATTACCTTAGTTTATAAACAGACTATGTGTTCTGGGGAGTGCTTGGCTTAGAATGTGCCTTAATAATATTTTGTTATTATTTTAATAGTGAAATAATAACAGCAACAGTAATTGTTATCTGTGAGCTTTATCACACTGTGAATGCTGTGTCAGACACTGTGATAGCATTTTATATGCATTATCTTATTGAGTTCTGAAGGTGATCTACTGAGGAGAGATTATGATCTCTAAGTGTAGACATGGAAAGATGGGAGTATGGAGAGTTGGTCATCCAGTGTATAAGTGATCGATGCAGGATTCAAACCCACCTGTCTTTGATCCCTGAGCCCTATGCTCTTGGTCATGGTTATGGGTTGAACTGCTTCCTTCCAAAGTTCATGTGTTGAAATTATAACCCCCTAGTTATTTTGATATTTTGACATTATTAGATATTTGATATTTTTATTTGATATTAGATATTTGATATTTTGACAGATGCATACAGAAGGAAGGCCATGTGAATACACAAGGGGAAGATGGCCATCAGTAAGCCAAGGAGTGAGGCCTCAAGAGACATCAACTCTGTTGACATTTTGATTTTGGACTTCAGTCTCCCAAATTGTGAGACAATAAATTGTGTTGCAAAAGCCACCCAGTCTGTGGTATTTATGTCAGCCTTAGCAAACTAGTACAGCCACCATTATATCTTGTCAGCTCGTTAGACAAGAAAGATGTCCAGCCTGGAAATCCTTAGTGCCTCTGAGAAAATCGTCAGGTCAGAGACACATAATTTCAACTCTTTTTTATCTCTATCACTTGTCATCTGCTATGGAAACTTCTTCTCATCCTTTTTGTAGTAAGTCACTTCATTATTCAGCAAATATTGATTTTCCTTATCTCCACAGGAGGGATGTACCTCTGCCCCACGTATGTTTACTTAGTCATGTGACTTACTGTAGTCAATCAGGTGTTGCAATGCTGTGAGATGAGCAGAGTTTGAAAAGTGTTTGCACACACTAACCTTGGTTTTCTTGCACTTGGAAATCAGGCCCCAGAACAAACACATGTGAGAGCAGACCTGAACTTACCCTGGAGCTTGAATCAATTGTCCAGCCTGGCTCAGGCAAATTGCAGTTGATACCCAGACTTATGATAATAAATTACAGTTGTCCTAAGGTACTGATACTTGAGGTGAATTTTTTACATTATGGGGGCAGTAGCTGATGCATCTATTGTTGTTTTATTCCATGATATCTGATAACATGCTATATCTGGGTCATAGTGTAATGACAGTCCGCATTGGTTTTCTTGTTTGATTTGGGGGAAATGCATACCAAGCTTCCTCCAAATGTTTCCCACATCCTGGAGTTCAAGTCTAGAGATTCATTACATTAAGTTTCAATACTCTTTGGTCTTCTGGAATCTTCCTCTAAAGAGAAGCTTGGGCGGAAGGGTAACTTCCAAAGACCAAATCAGCAAATCTTATTGTTATTAAGTTGTTAAGCAGCTGCGGCAGGATAAAACCTGCCAGAGAAAAAAGGCATTGAGGAGGGAGGAAAATATACAGTGGGAAGCCTAGGATGGGCAAGGAGCAACATCAAAGACAAACTTCATGCTCTTTACTCTTTTGTCAAAGATCAATCCTTGTCCCTGGATAGCATAACCCAATTTGGAAATTACCAAATATCCACCCACAGTAGAATGAATAAAATAAATTGTGGTATATATTCATACAATGGAATACTTTATTGTACTTGTTATGGTTTTAATCGTGTTCCTCCTCAAATTCTTATGTCAGAGTCCTAAACCCCAGAACCTCAGAATGTGACCTTATTTGGAAATATGGTCATTGCAGATGTAGTTAATTAAGAAAAAGTCATATTGGAGCAGGTTGGGCCCCTAATCTAAAATGACTGGTGTTCTCTCTTTTAAAGATTTTTTTTTTATTTGAGAGAGAGAGAGAATGAGGGCGAGAGAGAGCACAAGAGTGGGGGAGAGTCAGAGGGAGAAGAAGGCTCCCCACAGAGCAGAGAGCCCAATGCAGGACTTGATCCTTGGACCTTGGAATCAGGACCTGTGCCTAAGGCAGACTTAAGTGACTGAGTCACCTAGGCACTCTAAAATGACTAGTGTTCTTATAGAAAGAGTTCCCTGGGGGCGCCTGGGTGGCTCAGTGGGTTAAGCCTCTGCCTTCGGCTCAGGTCATGATCTCAGGGTCCTGGGATCGAGCCCCACATCGGGCTCTCTGCTCAGTGGGGAGCCTGCTTCCCCCACCCTTCTCTGCCTACCTCTCTACCTACTTTTGATCTCTGTCTGTCAAATAAATAAATAAAATATTAAAAAAAAAAAAAAGAAAGAGTGCCCTGTGAAGAAAGACACAGACCAGGAGAACAGCACATGAACTTGAAGACAGAGAACAGAATGAATCATATACTTCCAAGACCTGGAATGCCAAAGATTGCCAGAAAACCACCAGAAGCTAGCAAAGAGGTCTGGAACAGATCCTCCCTCACAGGGGATCTACTTTGCTGACACCTTGATCTTGAACATTTAGACTCCAAAATTGTGAGATAATGCATTGCTATTAAGCCAACTCATTTGTGGCTGTAGCAGCCTTAGGAAAGGACTACAAGAATGAAATGAATGTACTTTTATTGCATGCAGCAACATGGATGATTCTGTTGACTCTATGTTTGAGTTGGATGAAGCTAGACACTAAAGAAAACATAATATGAAAATCAATTTGTACAAATTTCAAGCACAAGGAAAATTAACTTATTGTAGTTTCCTTTAGGGTAAGGGGACTTGTATACAGACTCGGGTTTTAGGAGGCTTTCTGGGAACTGTCATATTCTATTACTTGACTCTATAGTGGAGACTTAGGAGTGTTGAAATAGTTTCTTGAGCTGTGCTCTTAGGCTTTGCTATGTTTTGTGTGCATACTGCATGTCAGTATAAGTGAATTTTAAAAATAAACTGATGGGGAGATGTAGTGGGGGGAGAGACTGAAGCCAGAGGACCTAGAAGAAATATTTGACATTATAGATAAGTACATGAGAAGAAGGCATAGACCAGCATCTGGAGCACAGTGGAGGGTTTGGCTCGGATAGGAAGAAGGCACTTCTGGGCCTGGACACATTATAACAGAAGTGGGGTTTGTGAGGTTTCCACTTTATCAGGGTCCTCTTCTTTCCTTTGTCTCAAATAAAACTGAGGTTTAGTGTTTCAAAAATATTTTTTTGGCAAGTCTCTTTGCATTTTCTGAAATTCATTTGAAACGCCATCCATTACTCTGGTGAAGCCAGGAGCCCTTGTGTCCTTAGGACAGGCCTCGTGTTGCCATGGTAACTGAATGTTTACTAGAGAAAATATTCCCAGTTAATAATAGTCTGGATGGAAATAATAGCTACTGCTAGGCCCTTCAGAGTTACACACCATCAATTTCCAATTTGCTGAAATAGGTGCAATTGGCTTTTTGAATTTCAAAGTATGACTTTTTCCAGGCCTCTATGATCCTTCCCCCACACCACGCACCACAGGCCCACACCCACACACCCAAATGCTTCTAAAGAATGCTCGGCTTGCCCAAAATGATGATAGAGGGAAGCTGTTATGTTGGAACCTTGTCATAATTTCAACAGTAGGAATAATGAATAAATTAAAAAGTTACTATTTATTGGCTTTGGTTAATAGTGAAATCACAGAGGGAATAATCACAAAAGGAGAGTATAATTCATGCTACTTTGTATAGTCACTCTTATCCAGAATCTCATTCCCAAAGAGCAAACCAACCAGCAGATGTGTTGAAATACTCCATCAAAAATCATGCCGGTGCATAACAAAAATGGCTCTCAAGGCATTTAGCACACTCTTTTCCTTAGCCTGGGCTATTGATGTATTTGTTCACATATTGATTGATTGCTTCCTTCCATTATTGATTAATTCAGCAAATGTTTATTGAGCCAGTCCTTAACCTAGTTCTCAGAGAAGCAGACCCTGCCTCTGCCCTCAGAGGAGCTTGTGACATAGTGAACGCAATGTTTTGATGAAGTCACCCCTCCTGCCATCAGCCTTCCCGATGAATGCCAGTGGAGCGCAGCTGGAAGGACTCGGCTCATGACTCAGGTTCCATGTCCTCCCACAACTGGCCACCTTTGACCCACATGTGGGAAGCTGTGTTAAATTACCGAGGTGAGGAGCTGAGCCTCAGCTCGTGCAAGGGAAAACCCCTCCTTCAAAAGAACAAACAGCACTCCTGGGAGTCCAGACTTATGCTTCCAGAAAGAAATGTTCAGCTACCAGGATGATCAGTTTTATCCACCAGATCTAAGAGGGGTATGAAAATCAGTGAGCGGACTAGTTGGACATCTTGCGAACATGAAACAAGAGGTGCAGATCATCTTTGGAGACTGGATCTGGCCCTTTAAGCCAGTGGTATCCTGGATAGCTTAGTATAGAAGAGAATTGCTGGGTTTGGGGGGACAGGGGTTAAGAAATGGAAGGATGCATGTATCTAGTCCCCAATCCTGTCGAGATTGTGATTCCGAGAGTGGAACCCAGGAAAATGCATTGTAAGTAGTCCCTTGCTTGTTTTGGTGATGAAGTTCCCAGCTCAGGCACCTGCCAAAGAAGGGACAGGCTAGTGTTTTAGACCCAAAACACTACTGAGGGAGGGCACATGAAATGGGGGAAACTGGCAGACAAGAGACATCACTCAGAAGAAACATGTCCTAGGTGATAGATAATGAGCCTGTGTAGCAACAGTGGGTTTGGAGAGGAGGGATGGGCTCTGGAGAGACTCGAGACTGAGAAGCAATGAAATTTGAAGAAAGGTTGGGTCAGGAAAATAGAAAAATTATAAGTTCAACTATCAATAATGCTGGGGGGAGAAGTCACAAAACAAAGACTTCAGCTTTTACATTTACTGTCTGGGCAGGTGTGGACCCCCTTCCATCCTGGCACCTGGCTGTGGCAACCAGATTCTTGCATAGAGAGGGTTAAACTGAATGGAAGAAAAGTGCCCTATCCCTGGAGGCTGAGGGAGATGCATACAAGGGAACTCTGCACTGTGGACTTTGAAAGACTATAACATATTGGGGCACCTGGGTGGCTCAGGGGGTGAAGTGTCTGCTCTCGGCTCAAGTTCTGATCTCAGGGTCCTGGGACTGATTCCGCTTCAGGCTTCCTGCTCAGCAGGGAGTCTACTTCCTCTCCCTCCACCTTTCCCCCAGCTCATGCCATCTCTCTCTCTCAAATAAATAAACAAAATCTTTAAAAAAAAGGTAAAGACTGTTAACACAGGTAGAAATGGAGGAATTTTTAAATTTGCTTTTTGTTTGTGTGTCTTCCTATATGAACATGGGGACAGGTGTTGCTGGGAACCTGTATTTGGGAGGATAAGGGTAGGGGCCAGAAGGTGTGAAACACCCTGACCATAAACATGAAGTTGTTGAAGAGTTTCTGAGGTAGACACACTGATTGGACCCTGCCTACCCCAGAGTGGCATAACCTAAAAATAACTTGGATTTTAATTTTTCTGCTCCTTAATCCATCCTGGTGGATCTTGCTCCTGCTGGTTAGAGCAAAGACAATGACAAAAGTTCTGCAGTGGTGGGTCCTGAGCAGGGTGTGAGTGGAATGGGGTAGTCAGAACACCTAGAAATGGTACAGTAGGTGGGGTTGGGATACAGGAGGTGATCCTATGGAGACTGACTCGCTCCAGAATAGGTCAGCCACAGTCCAGAAGAGTTTGTGCCAGAAACCATGTGCCATCAGCTCTTTTTCCCTTCACCAGAGCCTTGTCTCCTGTCATTCAACTTGAGAGAGAAAGTGGGAGAGTTGACAAGCAAGCAACTCAGCCACCAGGGCTACCAATGGCCATTTGTGACATCCAAGCCTGCTCACAAATGCATGGGACCGTAAGCCAGAGAAGCCATTGCACTCTTAGAATGCACAGTATTTCTACTCTTTGTGTTATAAGCTGCTTGTTAGACAAGAAGTTTTTGTGGTAGCTAGGATGAAAGTCAAGGAAATATGGTACTCTCAAGTATATTGTCTGTTCTTCTAGATCCCTATTTGTTCTCCTCATATCCCTATTTTGATACTTTGCCTTTAAAATAGAAATTGACAAACTCCAACCTGCAAGCTAGGCCTAGCTGTGTGACTGCCTTCTCCTTGCAATAGCAGAGTTTCATAGTTGAAGTCACCAAGTGACCTGCAAAGCCAAAATAATTTACTACCTGGATTTTTATTATTATTATTTTTTTATTTAAGCTTTATTTAAACATATAATGTAACCCCACCACCCTCTCCCAACCCCTCTCCCCACCAACTACCTGGATTTTTTTTTTACAAAGTTTGGTGACCTGTACTTTAGAAGTTAGAATAACTAATAACTAATTCTAACTAAAAAAGAACTAATAACTAATTCTAAAAAAGAACTAAAGGGGTTCCCTAACTAAAAAAGAACTAATAACTAAAAAAGAATTAATAACTAATTCTAACTAAAAAAGTTAGAATCATCAGAATGTCTTTCCCTAATTGCTATCAATGAGGAAAATGATACATTTTGATGATTACGGTGACTCGTGTTGATAAATTTCTTTCACATACATGTTAGACACATGATCTACAAAAAAGGGCTTTAAGTATACTTCCTGACACTTATTTCATGAATGAATAAGTGGAGGAAAAGAAATGATGTGATTTGCTCAACTTTTACTTTGGGGTACCTGAACCAGCACCCCCATGTCCTATGTTTGAATTCATGTGATTTCCATCATTCTAGCTCCATCCTAGAACTGAGTGTATCTACTCATGGGGAAAATCCATCTGGTGTAATTTCCAAAGTGCTGAGTAGGTCTTTGAGCCCCCCAGACATCTCAGCCCAAATCCCAGCATTAGAAACTCATTCCTGTGGATCAAGAAAGTCTCCTCTGTTGGTGTAAAATGGCCCTGGGAGTGGGGGAGCATACTATATCTGGCTATAAGTCACTTGTATTTTCAGAAGAAGTCTTAAGAGAATGCTTTTCTCCTAAGAAAAGAGAGAGATTGTGATGCCCAGTGGGGAAAGGGGCTGCAAGTGTGTTAAGAAATCCTTCTGGCATGGCCAGGGATGTAGGGGGACAGATCTGCAAGGGGTGTTAGGCACTCAAGAGAAATGAAAAGGGCAAGTCTCCAGGAAGTATGACTTGACTTTCTTTATTCACAGTTCTTGTTCTCATTGGTACCACAGGGAGAGTGGTACACAGGCAAATGGATCATGATTTATTTTAGTGATTCTTACATTCTTACCATGTTTTTCCTGCTGCCTTATGACCAGTCTCGTGTTTCATCTCATAGCTGCCTAGATACCCACAACCCGGGTGTTGACAAGCTTCCCAAAGATGAGAAGTTTAGTTTTGTGAGAATTCTAGAATTATATCTCCAAGGAGGTTTCTTGACACCAGAGTGTTCCTGGAGCAAACCTGTAGACTCTAAATACTCTCCATCAGATTGTAAATTTTGGATATGGTGCTAGCAAAGAGAAGAAAGGAAAGCAGCAAATGTCAGTACCACATGGTTTCCAGTGAGGTTGTAGTCAATGTGATATTTTGTACGATACACCATGTTCTCTGCTCAAAGATGTTCTCAGAAGGAGAAGAAAGGTTGCATGTTTCTTTTGTGCCAAGTAATGATTAAGCAAGGGAGTGGGATGGGGATGAAGAATCTGTTTTGGATTTGAGTGTTAGAAAGAGGCTACAGTTGTGAGTCCTTATACTGGTGGCACAATATTAAGAAAGTACAAATGTATTTTTTCTCTCTCACTTTGCAGTGGGTGAGTGAAAATGGTGTTCAAACCTTGAATGTACATGGTATGGAAATTTCCATTTAAAAAAAAAAGAATCTTCTATAGATAATAGAATTGAAGTATATGCCCTGAAAATATGAAATTAACTTGGTAAGTAGATTAATTTTAGGCCATCAGTAATTAACATAGGGAAAAAAGCAACTTTCATAAATGAAACACAATAACCACTGAATTTCCATAGTGATGCCATCTGTCTCTACTTTTTGGAGAATTTCATTAATGTGTGGGGATCTTCCTTCATATGGTGGAGAGAAAACTGAACTAGGAGTGACATTCTTTGGGTTCCATCTCAGTTCTTGTTCATAATCAGATAGTGTTAGGTAGGTCATTGTGTTTTTCTTACTCAAATTTCTTATATGCACAGTGAAGGGATTAAATTAGACACCTCCGAGTTTTCTTTTACTTCTCAGGATGTAATTTTTGGCTTCACTTGGGCAATACACTCTGGTCAACATTCCTCTTCTTTTCTTTTGATCATCTGAAATGCCATTTTCTTTTGAACTGACTCCTTAAAATTCTATTATTTTACCTCAGATTCATCAGCTCTAATTCATTTTATTTCCAGTCATTTTCCCCTCTGTGTTAGAGTGTTAGAATCTTGATTTCACAGAATTTGAAAATGCATAGGCTAGAGTCTCACCTCTTATCCGAAAAATTTGTGACAGATCATGATCCTGATTCTTCTCCAAGAACAGAAAATCAGTTACTTCCAAAGCTCAATAAATTTATTCAGCTTAATTTTAATTGTGTCAAATATGACATATAAATCTTTTTTTTACAATAAAGCTTTTCTTTTATTGTGTTATGTTAGTCACCATACAGTACATCATTAGTTTTTGATATAGTGCTCCTTGATTCATTGTTTGTGTATAAGACCCAGTGCTGCATGCAATCCATGCCCTCCTTAATACCCATCACCAGGCCAACCCCCCCTCCCCCACCTAAAACCTTCAGTTTGTTTTCTGGAGTTCATAGTCTTCTATGGTTCATCTCCCCCTTCAATTTCCCCAACTCCATTCTTCCCTTCCTTCTCCTAATGTCCTCCATGCTATTCCTCATGTTCCACAAACAAGTGAAACCATATGATAATTGTCTTTCTCTTCTTGACTTATTTCACTTAGCATAATCTCCTCCAGTTCTGTCCATGTTGATGCAAAAGTTGGGTATTCATCTTTTCTGATGACTGAGTAATACTCCATTGTGTACAGGATACAAAATCAATGCATATAAAGAAATTGCTTACTTATACACTAACAGTGTAACTGTATAAAGAGAAATTAGGGAATTGATTCCATTTACAATAGCAGCAAAAAACACAAGATACCTTGGAATAAACCTAACCAAAGAGGTAAAGTATCTGTACTCGAGGAACTACAGAACATTCATGAAAGAAATCGAAGAAGACACAAAAAGATGGGAAAATATTCCATGTTCATGGATTGGAAGAATAAACATTGTTAAAATGTCCATGATGCCCACAGCAATCTATGCTTTCAATGCCATTCCAATCCAAATATCACCGGCATTTTTCAAGGTGCTGGAACAAATACTCCTAAAATTCGTATGGAACCAGAAATGACACAAAATCTTGTATGAATCTGTCACATTTGATTTAGTTAAGGATGCGGCTATTCTCTCCTTTAAAACCCATTTATTTGGGTAATATAATAGGCTTATTGCTCCTTCAAGAGTGTATCACACAACCATTCTAACCAAAGCTTATGAATCATTGTGATTTCTTCAAGTTTGAAGAGGAGGAATGGCTGAGCAGTGGTATGAAGCAATGCCAAGACAATCATAAAACACATAGCTCTGTTTTTAACATTTTTGAAAGTGTTACATGTGTAATTTGCTTCAAAGAGAGGGAGGGAAGGAAGGCATGAGTGAGACAGGGACTGAGAGAGACAGCAAGAGAGGAGAGAAGGGGGAGGGAGAGAGAGAAAGAGGAATGGAGAGGGAGAGAAAGAGAAAACTGGCTTAGCAGTGATGGTGTGCTGCACATTATAATGGAGGGGAAGTTACTCCTGGCTGTCCTGAAAAGCCCATTCCGAGTGAGATGTCTGCTGAAGCAAATGCATTATATGATTTTGCTGCACATAATTTTCCCTTCCTCATTCAGAATGTTTGGAGAGCATGCAATGAGATAGTGTTAAATGATAAGCCCACAGTTACATAGGAACATTTAGCCAGGACATGGTTGGCAGTTTGGAAGCTCCTTTTATAACATCTTGGGCTCATTTTTGTCTTTGAGAAAAGTTTCTTCAATGCTGTGAATGCTCCTGGGTTTCCTTGGGAAAGATCAACAATGGTGTATACACGTGAAAAGTGATCAAACTCTTGATACTAAAACCTTTGAGAAAGCCCAGCCACCCTCCTGACACTCCTTTTAGTCCAAGGAGTTTCTCATGTGTGAGCAGATCACTTCTGAGGCTGGCTGCATGAGGGTGGGATATGCCAATGCTGGTAGACCATTTCAGCTGCAGTCTTTCTACTGAAAATGCATCATTTCAGCTTGAGCCCTCTGGTACTATTTGAGATTTTATTTATTTATTTGACAGACAGAGATCACAAGTAGGCAGAGAGGCAGGCAGAAAGAGAGAGGAAGGGAAGCAGTCTCTCTGCCGGTTGGTCCCAGGACCCCAGGATCATGACCTGAGCTGAAGGCAGAGGTTTTAACCCACTGAGCCACCCAGGTGCCCCTCTGGTACTATCGGAATCGGACTTTCATATAATAACATTAAGTGTGTTACTAATCATCTAGTTTTAATGTCAAGATTCCAAACCCCGTGTCTGAAGACACTCATCTTCTTTTTTCCAAAACATGTACGCATATGCGTTAAAATGTGTATCAGTGAAAGGAAACAGACCATCGGTTCAGACAATACAGAGTGAAATCCAGAAGAGAGAGAGGTCATGGAAGGCTGGAGTTTTTAAACTGGGCCTTGAAAAAAAATGACAAGCGGAGAGGAAGAAACAGTTCAGGAGTATCAGGACAAGGGTCTCTTAAATTCTGATTTATTTCAAATTTAGCTGACTTGGGAGCATGATACAATTCTTCCTAGTCTACATTTGTCCCACAAATGTTTCCTGTATTAAAAAACGAGAGGCATCTTGGCTGCGTGTGGGGCAGGGAGGGTGGTGGAAGATAGCATTTCCAGAAGAAAAAACATTTCTTTTCTGCCTTTCAATTTTTTTGCAGTCTGTGTTATAGTTATTAAGTGTTGATATGCCAATCTCATTTGTTCTCAAAGTGGGCTATTTAGAATGTCCATCTTAACAGTCAAACAGATTTTCTTGGCCACTTCACCTAGTTATTCCCCCAAATAAGAATACCAAGTAAACTCATATACAATAATTGTAGACAACTATTTTCAGCAATCACACTAATCTATAAAACAGATATCTTTGGGGTCACAAATTTTCTATTGGAGTGTCCTTTAAAATTTCTCATCTCAGTGAGTATTTTAATTGCTGTAAAGTTGAAAAGTGTAGAATTAAAAATGGATGGGTAAATGGATTTTGTCAGAGTTAAAAGAAACAAGTTCATGTGGTTTATTAAACCATTGAGTTTATAAACTCAGTGGTTTATTCTATGTTTTGAGATATTCAAAATTAAGAATTTGGAGAAAACCTAGAGATTTAGGTTATTTCCAGGTAAAGATTTGGGTTTTGCTTTGTTACTCTATCATACTGATTTTTGGCATGTGGTGTCCATGAATGAGAGAAAGAAAGAGAAGGAATCTACAGCTCCCAGCTGGAAACTGTGTGGACCATTTATCATCCTGATTAGAATTTTGTCATTAGGTGGGATGTAGACCT
>ML111099.1:0-52492 GCA_003697995.1 Taxidea taxus jeffersonii
ATTCACTTTTTCATTAAGTTATTAATTTCATCAACAAATATTTATTATGTGGTTACCATGGGCTAAATGTTCTTCCCTCTTCTGGGGAGAGAGGAGTGCAAAAAAACAAAGCCCCTGTTCTCTTGGAACCTGTATTCCTATGAGGGAAGATAGATAATAACCAAATAAATGTATAATGTTTCTCATAAATGTTGCATGAGAGAGGCTACTTTTCATATGGTGTTCAGGGAGGTCTCTCTCAGAAGGTGATACTTGTGAAGGTAGTGAAGGCACAAGACATTGGGGATTGTTTAGGTGGGAGGGAAGAGCAATTTGTATATCCTTAATGATAATAGTATCAAAATCAGTGTTCTCCAGCCTGAATTCGGTGAATTAAGAATCATTCTTTCTAGTGCATCCACCTGATTTTTACCACTCTTGTTACTCTGACCTCCTTCATATAAAGCATTTCCTTCTGTGAGAAGTCCTCACTTTGTGTGAAGGATTAACTTCCTGTTCCTGCTACTATTCAGACATCAGAGCAGATCAACAAGGCGAGTTGGAAGTACGCCTGTGTTCATGTTTCAGCCTGGAATTATGCTGGAGCTAGGGATTTGACTTTCCTGATTTAGTTCATCAGAAATACTGGTATAGATAGAAGAAAGTGGGAAATGTTTCCATTTTGGAGAGTAGATGATGGTTTAAAGGAGCGAGAAGAGGTAGAATATCCAGAAGCTGCAGAGAGCCAGAAAGTACTTATTTTTGGAAAGTCAAAAGTGAGAGGAATTTCAAGAAAGAGAGATGTATCGACTGAATGAAATACTACAGTAAGGTCAGTAAAAGATGGTGCTGAGAAGAGGCCACTGGTTGGTAACTTCTAAGGGAATAGTTCTAACAGCATTGGCTATTTGAAGTCAGATTATAGTGGGCTTGAAGAGTAAGTGAAAAATTGGAAACATTGAGTATGGACAGCTTTGAGAATGGACTTGAGGGAAGGTGATTAGGTGTCACCTTAAGGGTATTTTAAAAATAAAGGTTTATGAATTTTATAATATGCCATAAATAATTTTAAATAATGAAGACCAGGGTGTTTGTAAGGTAGAGAACCCTAAAGATATAGGAAAGCACATTTGATGGATCAAGGTATTGGAATAGGCAAGTGCGGATGGGTGACAGACAGGATGCCTTGGCAACGGGGATGAAAATTTTTCTGAAAGGTAAGACAGAAGAAAGGTGAGGAAAGGGAGGAAGATGTGAGTAAATATTGTAGAGGAGTGAAAAGGAATGGAAAGGTATGACCTATGTGATTCAGAAATGGAGGGGGTGTAGCTAATGGTGCCATGCAAATGGGAGGGCAGACGTGGAGGGGAATGGATGGTATCTGGAGGGCTGGTGTAATGCCAGGTGGTTTGTAACTGTCATATGACAAGAGAAGCAGCTAGTGGCTGACAGTTTGTGAATTTATTGTGCATTTGAGACGTTATAATAGAAATAAAAATGCTACATTTCTAGTTTTTGTGATTTGTAACAGTTTACTATTAACACAGGATTGCTTTTAGGCATATCCACCCACCTGTAAATATTTCCCAGTTGTAGGAGTCTTACCCAAGACTTTTCTGGAGGTAATTGTTCACATATGTGCTCTAACAGTCTTAAATGTCTGGGAAGTGTTTTGACCTATAACATATTACTATTATGCTGTTTGGGACATTATCGTCAGTATATGACTACTCACTGAGCACTGCAGTTATCTCTTGTATAACTACCTCAGAATTCTGGGTTAGGAGCACCTGGATGGCTCAGTCGATAAGGTGTCCAACTCAGTTTCGGCTTAGGTCATGATCTCAGGCTCATGAGATCAAGTGTTGCATCAGCCTCCACGCTGGGTGTGGAGCATGCTAAAGGTTCTCTCTCTCCTTCTCCCTCTGCCCCTACTACCCCCCCCCCCAAAAACAAAAAACAAAAAAACACACCCCTGGGTTAGATCAACAACAGTCATTTTTTAAAAATTACTTGTCTTAGTTCCAGAGTCAGGAATTGAGTAATGAGTAAGGATAGTTCTGGACTTGGTGGACTTGGGGTCTCTCATATGCTTGAAGACAGATGGTGGCTGGAGTAGGAACAGTGAGAAGCTGGTGCCATTGGGGATTGGCCAAACATCTCTCTCTTCAGAGAGTCTTGAGGTCCTGCATGGACTCTATCCATGTGGGCTAGTTTGAGCTTCCTCATGGTATGAGTTGGGTTCTAAGAGTGGGTGTCCTAAGAGAACCATATGGGAATTGCATGGTTTCTCTTTAACTTAACCTCAGGAGCCATTCAGTAGCTCTCTATCCAACAAAGTGGATACAGCCCCCGACCCAGAGTCAAAGGAAGGGGATGCAGACCCCAGTTCTAGATGGAAAGAGTGTCAGGAATGCTGGGGCCATGGTTCAAAACTGCCACAGTGGTCACATAAATTTTCTTTAGGGATCACCAAGTTGAGCTGATAAACAGCTTTATAGGGAAAATAATCTGGAAAATAATTTAATGAAGCTCCTAGATTTTTTTTATCATTTTTCCCCCATGCTCCTGATGGCCATTATAGTACTGCCTCTCATGATAAATATGAAAGTGTGAATTGTCACAGAGTATTACTTGGTAGGTCATGAGGTCCCTCATTTGCTCACCCTCCTTTTCTTCCTTTCTTGACTAACAAGTTCGCAGATGTGTCAGACTGAAAAAGATGGTGGAAAAGATGCCATAGTGTGACACATCTGAGACGGAAGAGGAGGTGGTGGTGACACTTCTTAGCAGATCTTCAGAATGTTGTCCATAAAGTAGATTTTCAGCACTCAAATTCTGCTATAATTCTTTTTTTCCATTTTCAACATGCTTTGACATATAAGTCTTTTATTCTTCAGAACATCACCTTTGTTATCTCTTGTGGTTGGCAGATCTAAGATGGCTTCCAGTGGTCTCCACCTCCTGGTATTTATGCCTTTGTGCAGTCCCCTCCCCTTGAGTGTCAGTTGGACCCAAAGACTTGCTTCTAATGGACTATGGCAAAATTGATGGGATATTTGATACGGTATTAACTTCTGAGGCTAAATTTTAAAAAGATTACTACTTCCTCTTGCTCATCCTATCTTCCTGTCTCACTGGCTGACTCTGAAGAGAGCCAGCTGCCATGTTGTAAGTTGTTCTGTGGAGGGATCCGCTAGTCAAAAAACTGATGTTTCCAGCCAGCAACTACTTGAAGACCTAAGCCTTGGCAATAGTTCTGTGAATGAGCTTGGAAGTGGATCCTTCCCTAGTTGAGCTTTCATGTGAGCACACAGCCATGGCTAACACTTTACTTATTACTACCTCGTGAGAGAGCCTGACTAGAGGCACCTAGCTAAGGTGGACCTGAATTCCTGACTAACAAAAACTGTGAGATGATAAATGTTTGTGGCTCAAAGCCCCTAAGTTTTAGAGTGACTTGTTCTATAGCAATAGATAACTACTGTATCTCCTTTGATCCCATGACCAAGAAAGGGGAGATACGGTTAATCTGGTTTTACAGCTGAGGGAACTGTCTTCAGAGATTATGTGAACTTCTCTAAGAAGACATGTTTCATAAGCACTGGAAATAAGCTGAAATTCTAAATCTGCTGACTCTTCCACAAAAATACTTTTTTGTTTTGTATTTGTTGTTCGGTTGTTTCACTCTGATTCATAACAAGGAGTGTGCATTAGAGTGACTTGGGAATCATTTCCTGAATACTCATTCTTGGGCCTCATTCAGGGCCTTCTGAATCAGTCTCTGAGGATGGGCCTATATGCGTTCTAACCAACAAGAAGGCCTTGGTTGATGAGTCTTCTTAGTTAAGAGCATCTACTCTAAAAGGACATGTCCTACTTTGAAATGTAATGGGTGTTTTAGATTTTCTGGCCTGGTGGACACCCTAAAAACCTCATTAGTTGCAGGGATCCTATCCAGAACATGGAAATTCCTATTCAGCCAAAGTCTTGTGTTTCTTACAGGGATACTTTTGATCTGACCTTCAAGGGACTTGCTCTTGTAACAAGTATATTTGGGAGTTTCTGTCACGTCACTTTGTATTAGTAATATTAGGTGAGTAGTATTAGAATGTGTACACAAGCAAACAAAGACTTGTAATCATCATATCCCAGCACTGTAACTTCTGTCTGGCCTGATCACTTGATGAATATGTTGTTTCTCTCCCTTATTTTGTAACCTACATTTTCTTAGAAGAGTGGAGGCCTTAGAAGACTTTACCCACAAAGATAAATCTGTCCAGGCTGCTAATCTTTTTGTGAGGTATGAGTTCATTTAAAATCTGACCTTGTATCATCTCCTGCCCACCCCTACAAGGAAACTTTTTTTAAGAAGCCTTCTCAAAACATTCTATCCTAAACTGATCTCATGCCACATTATTATGTATCTTGATAGAAAGCAATGGCTGTTTGATTAAAATTTATCATATAAAATTATCTATCCAAGTCATTGGAGCACATCCCCTGGAGAACAATTTTATACTAAGTCAAGTTAACAGATTATCTGACCTTGGAGCTGAATTTGTCCTCTATCTCACTCATCTCTTTTGACAATGACAGTCATATGTTTTCCATATATGGTAGGCTGTGACATTTTTGTATTCTTCCTAAAATCTCTTTGTCTGTGAGTTTAGTTGTACTGGGAAAGTGTTGAGAACTATCCATTTTAAATATACCATTCAAAGAATCTCTTCTTATTGTAGTACCTAATATAAATTCAGTCTTTTATTAATTTTCAATAACTCTAGATATTAAAATTGTCACCATACTTGAGTCTCTGGGAATATATAATATTTTCTTCTCCAGAACAAGAAGAAATGTCAGTCTGGCAAGAGCTGGTTTAGGGACACTGCCCATGCGACAAACTTCTGTGACCTTATACCTGCCAGGAACTCTTCTTCTCTTAGGTCTGATATCTAAATACGTGAAATGCCCCTTCTCCCCCAGTGAATTTTTCTCTGGTTTCCCAATTACACATTCTCTTCCCTTCCCCTGGACCTCTTGGTCTCTTTACCCAAACCTCTGTGCTGTCTCCCTTCAGTTTTGGTTTTGCAGCACAGTTGTTTTTGCTCTTCTCCCCCTAATACAGTTTAGGATTTGGGGGTGTGGGTGGGGAGCACAGGAGTGCTTTGTGCAAATCAGGCATTAGCATGCACTCTGACGCTGCAGAGGGATTGACTCAGGATGATAGAATTATCGCAGATAAATGATCACATTTCTTAAACTTTACTGTCTTCTTTTTAAAAATGCATCTTTCGGGGGAACTCTGGGGGATGACATTAAGAGCCACTTTAAAATTTAAAGACAATTTCTCTTCTTTTTTTGCTTGCTGAAAAATAGATGTGAGTGCATGTTTTCCTTTTACAGTTCCTTGTTCTAATAATATGTAAATTACTCGCGGCAGACAACATGTAACATTCAGACGCAGAGATCATTTTCCTGAAGCTCAGTAGAACAAATTACTATCCATTTGCTCCAAGTAAAATTCAGTATTAAAGATGTTTCCTGTTTGCCAAATGAAAAGTAAATAGCTCAAAGGTATTGGTCAAACCATTTTTGGAAAATAATACTAGGTTCATATCTCAGACCCTACTTTATTCCCAATAAGATGAAATATTGTTTATCTGTCACATGGACTAGTGATGTGTGCACGTTTTGATCTGGTTATTGACACTTGGGATGTGACTCAGTTCATTCAGCCATTGTGAGTGCCCATGATATATCTGACAGAGGGCTTCGGTGGATTTCCATTTTGAAGAAGTTTGGAAAAATTTTTGTGGAGTTTCCTTTTTAGTACTTAGTACTGGGTGTGTGTCACTGAGGAAATCAAGAAGCTAAAATCATAAAAGAACTAAATCTGATTGCCGGTTCCTTATTAATCTTCTTCTTTATAATGAAAAACTGTTTTTAGACATAAATAATTGCTGTATATAGTCTTGATCTCCTGATATACCAAGATGTCAAATTAGATGTGACATGGACAAGGTATTAACTAATTTTAGTGAAATTATACCCTCTAGCAAAAGATTTTTAAACAAATATATTTGTTCATCTTTGCCACATATTAAGCTCAATTTTTGCAAACAATAAAATTGACGTTCTTATAGAGGAAATCTCTGTACCTTCAGCTCAGTTTTGCTGTGAACCTGAAACTGCCCTGTAAAATAAAGTCTTAGGGGAAAAAAAATGCTGTAGATGCATCAAAGCAGAATCCTGTCTGCAAAATCCATTCTCCCCTTTGAGTTAATTGTAGGATTTCCCCTTCAGGAGTTTTATCTTCTTTCTCTCAGTGAGCCACTATGTGGAAGGGAATAGGCACTTGGGCAAAAACAGTATTTATTGCTTGGCAATGCAATGGTAGCAGTGCTGGATGGGTTAGGGAGGTGCAAAGACAAGGAGGTTCTAGCCACTGAAACAAAGGAGCAAATGGTGTAGTAACAAGGTCAATTTGAGGCATTAAAAATCCACCTGTAATCAGTACTTGGGGAGAAGGGGGAAGGGATGGGGAGCATTGCGGATGATCATTTTTCTTCCTGTGTATTCAAGTTGGTATGAACTGGTTAAAATGGGAGCGTTCATTTATTTGAGCAGACCTGTAACGACATGACTTCAAAAAAGATAAGAGGTGCTACACAGTATTATCCATCACACAAACCTCAGTGACTTTAGCAGAAAATAACAAATCTTTTACCACTGAGTTCTAAGACAGAGAGTGGCATAGTTGTTAAAATGTAAATATCCTTGGGATGCCTGGGTGGCTCAGTTGGTTAAGCGGCTGCCTTCGGCTCAGGTCATGATTCCAGCATCCTGGGATCGAGTCCCACATCGGGCTCCTTGCTCGGCAGGGAGCCTGCTCCTCCCTCTGCCTCTGCCTGTCTCTCTGTCTGCCTGTGCTCGCTCTCTCTCTCTCTTAACTAATAAATAAATAAAATCTTTTAAAAAAAAGTAAATATCCTTGGACTTAGAAATACTGAATTATTGTTTACCAGAAAACCATCCTGTCTCAGCCTCCACTTGAGCATCAAAGCTCTAACACCAATTTGAGAAAAATAATGACTGAGGCGCACAACCAAGTGGTTTTATTTTCTCTACTGATATTTTTCCTTCTTTGTCTTCTAGTTTCCAAAGTCATGATTTTATTCATGAAAATGCTACAAGAAGGAAGCAGGGTGTGTTTTTTGTTTGTTTGTTTTTTGTTTTTAAAGAAGCCAACTGCCTACTAAGTCTTTAGCAAGTTAGAGAGCTGAATGAAGCACAACAGAACAACACCATTACCCTAAGAACTGAGTTTGACAAATGGCAGGAATTGACTGGAATTTAATATTCAAATTAAAATTGAATTAAAATTCAAATTAATATTCAAAGCCCTCTATTAAAGTAAAAAAAATCTACGGACGTGTCTTTGATAGGCTACTTCCATTTCACTGCCCAAGATTTCACAGTCTCTTCTCGTGTGAGCTTGCAAAAAAACAGCTCTACTTTACTTCCCACTGATATGCACATTCGTCCCGGATTGTTTCCACTGATGTCAGCCGGGCCTGACAAGCCAAGCGTTATGTTTGTAGCATTGGGGTGGGATCCAAGAAAGCATTAGAAGGACTGGGCCACTCCTGCAGGTGCAGAAAAAGATGCTGAGGTCCTATTGGTAGAAATCATTCCTTCAGGTGCTGTTGTAATGACAAAGAAGAGTAGAAGAGCGCTCTGACTTTTTTCCTCCCACATACCCCGCACTGCCCTTTGATAAATGTTCATGCTGGAAGGCTGCTTCCAACAATATTTAGGATGTTTTAGAAAATAGAAAAAGACAAAGATAAGACTTCTTTTTGAGGCTCTTTCCCAAACAGAAAGGAAGTATTCCAAGCGAGGTCTTCACATTGAGTGACAGCTTCAAAAGAACAACCCGTAGAGGGAGGGAATGAGTCCGGATACTTCGGTGGGCTTCGGGAAACTTGACCAGAGCTCACCATATCAACTAAGAGGATGACACATTTTCAAAATCGGTGTACATTTCTAAGTCTTTTTATTCGTATTTGTTTGGTCTTCACTGGAATAAACTTTATGGGAGCAAGGTAGTCAAGTGGCAGATTAAATGTTGAAATGGGAAGTAAAACCAGCAGGCAAAAAAATGGTTTTTATTTGTTGCTGGGTTTGGTTTTCAGTCCTAGAATTTCTGAAAACTCAGTATTTACTTTCATACTCTTCAGCAGCTCTCGGTTAGAATGCTTCCTTTTCTTTTGTTCCAGTTATCTATTTATGAAAACATTTTATCCCGATGAAATAGGCTTTTAAATATTGTGAAGGAACGGTAGTGCACTGTCTAAGGTGACAGATTAATTACCTTTTTTCCCCTTAAGGGAGCCAGTAAGAATTTGAAGACATATTGGTGCTGATAGCTTACCCCTAAGGTCTGCATGTTCTACCAAAATAATGAAAAAAGGAAATTCAGTCCTGCTACTGACTCTCAGGATATACAGCTTTGATAATACCAGCCTGTCATTTCAGATGATAAGATAAAAAATTCGCTCAGGAAAGAAAGAAGAAAGCAAATGAAGAGATTTTTATCCACAGTGTGTTGCAGCGTTACCTGCTGGGGAAATAAGGTAGTGATAATGAAAACATAACATCAAGGTATCTTCAGTGGTCGTTCTGCTTTTTTTTTTCCTTTCTTGGGAAAGACAATACTTTTTTCAAATGTGAGTATAAAAAAGATGCTTTCTTTTTCTCCTTTCACTCTGTCCTTTACTTCTGATCAGTATTTAATTAATTCCACTGGAGCAGCCCTGGGGGTAAATTAGGATACTTTGTGGGAATTTGGGTGTTCACCTCCTAGCAATGTCTGAGGAACCACGTCAGCCTACCTGAATGCTCCGTCCTGCCTTCATTAAAACAATTCACACATAAACCTTTCCTGTAACCATAGCTGGAGAGCTTAAACCCAGCTGTCTTCAAAACTCTTTCTTTTTGCTTTAACACCGTGTTTACGCCTAGAATATCACTTAAGAATCTGTAATAAATTTATGGAACTTACGACTCTAAGAAGTGATAGATAGTAAATATAAAAGTATGTCAGGGATTTTTTAAGATAAATTCTGGAGTGACATCTCATGATTTCTGGACTGCTTGTTGGAAGACCTCTGCCTTCTCATCCTGTCTCTACTTTTCACTGGATATGCGCTTAAGGAGGATTCATTTTCTTCACCTACAGAATGAGGTTAGAATACCCATAGCTTTCAAAAACAAATTTTTTTAGTAATAGATATTTTTTAAATGAATCTCACCTAAATCCTGAGATGTCGAATTACACCTGCTTGGCCTCTGTTCTTTATCCTCCCACCAATAGCCTTGGTGTGCCTGCAGAAAATTGTAGAACTCCAAGGAACATACTTTGAGAACCACTGGACTAGATAATCTCTATGGTACCACCAAAATTTTTTGTTTTCTCTACAGTAGTTATTGTGTGTTTGTAATATCTTATACATTTTAACATTAATATCATACAGGTCCCTTAGACCTCGATATACTCTTTTAAACACATTACCTTCATAAAAATATTTATCCTTATCTTCTGATTTCCTTTAGTTATTTGGTTAATTATTTTAATCACTGTGTAGTATAGATAAGTATTCTAATCTCATAGTAATTATTTTGTGGCTCATAGTATGAATTGCGTTTTAGTAAAACAAAGGATTCCTGGACTCATTCAACCAATATTTATTAAATGCTTTATGACAAAAACTGTGTTAGAATCCAGGATGCACAAATAAATAAAACAAACATTGTCCCTATCTTCGAGAATGTCAGTCTGGCCAGAGAGAAAGCCAGGAAGCACATAGTTAATGGTGCCGTGTGGTAAGTGCTGAGTTCCAATGTCACGTATCCAGTCTCCTAACTAACTTGTGTGCTTGGATGTCTAATAATAATATCAGATGTGATCCATTTAAATCACAGTTCTTGATATGTCACAAGCGAAACCATTCTGATCTTTTCCTTTTCAAGTTTTGCTATTTCAGTAAATGGCAGTATCCCTTACCAAGTGGCTCAAGCCAACAGTTTGGGAGTCATTCTTAATTTCTGTCTTTTCCTCATCCAATGCGTGAAATACATCAGCTCATTCCTATATTACTTCTGTTCTCATGTAGATCTTGACTTGATTTTTGCTTCTCTACCTCATTAGTTCAAATCACCATTATGTCTTACCTGATCACTGCAGCAGTCTCCACCTGGCCACATTCCTCCCCTCCCCCAACAACACTCTCCTGACTTTCAAATAGCAGCAAGAATTATTAGTTAGATTAATTTGGCTACTTCAAAAGAGACAAAAATAGCATGTCCTAGAGAAAAATAGGTGGCTTCTTTTCTCCGTTCAAGCTGGTGGGTTCATAATGTCATCCATATGATAATCTCACTAGACTCAAAAAAATAATTGAAATTCAGTACCCACTTATGAGCAGAACTCTCAGCAAGTTAGAAATAAATACAAGAGAACCTCCTTAAACTGATTAGAGATATCTATAAAAAACATTCTATTTAATGGTGAAATTATGAATGCTCTGACTTTAAGTTTCAGAACACAGCAAGTATGCCATCCACTCCCTGCATGCTTATTCAATATTTGTGGGCCAAATAAGACCCCCCGCAAAAAAAAAAAAATCAATAAACAAAAAAAAAAGGGAAGAAAGAAAAAGACCTAATGATTCACAGACAACATGATCAACTATGTAGAAAAGACCTAAAGATTGATCAACTATGTAGGAAATCCTGGGGCACCTGGGTGGTTCAGTTGGTTGATTTGGGCTCAGATTATAATCTCAGAGTCATACGATCAAGCCCCATATGCTGGGCATGGAGCCCGCTTACGATTCTCTCTATCCCTCTCTCTCTTAAAATAAATAAATAAAATAAAATAAAAAACTATGTAGAAAGTCCTAAGGAAGTTACCAAAAAACCACTAGAAAAACCAAAATACAAAAATCAATTGGGAGCTCCTGGGTGGTTCAGTGGGTTGGGCCTCTGTCTTCAGCTCGGGTCGTGGTCTCAGGGTCCTGGGATCGAGCCCTGCGTCAGGTTCTCTGCTCAGCGAAGAGCTGCTTCCCCCCTCTCTCTGCCTGCCTCTCTGCCTACTTGTGATCTCTGTCAAATAAATAAATAAAATCTTTTTTAAAAAATCAATTGTACTTTTGTATACAACAGCAAACAATTTGAAGTTTAAAATTCCATTTTAAAATAACATCAAAATAATGAAATACCTAGAGATATTTATCCAATAAAATATGTTCAATGTTTATATTCTGCAAATGATATAATATTACTGCATGAAATTTTAAAAGATTTACAGAAATGGAGAGATAGACCATGTTCATCAACTAGAAGACTCAGTATTATTATGAAGTTTGCCAAAAATTGGTCTCCAGATTAAATCTGTTGAGAGAAAGAAAAGGTAAGGCAATTAACTGTAAGAAATGTCCTGACTAATAAAATCTAGAATAAAGAACAAGTATGTTATATATGAAATTGAGGGGATGGTGGTATTGGTGAGGAGCAATTTCTACTTTTTCTTTTAAGCTTTATATAAGCAAGATCAACAGTAGGACAATACAGGGATTTTTTTTTTAAATGGACTTTGAAGGGAGCTCTCACTTTTCCTTGAAGACTGTCAATTCATGTCATCTTCTCGTAGTGAGTTGTTGCTAAATCAAATGAATTAGAACCTAAAGGACACAAGAGAAGGTCTTAACCTGGTGAGCAATGTGCCAGACTGACAGTGAGAAATGAATAATGAAATTAATGAACAGTATCAAGAGCTGACTTGAGGCTCAAAGTTGCTACCTCCTTCAATGGATGAATATCAGTCAGGATCCAATCTGGAGTCAGTAACTACACAGTAATTTGAACAGGGGTAGCTTAATATAAAGCATTATTAACTATTTACAAGAAATTTGCTATTTTTTTCTGGGTTTTTTGGGGGGTTTTTTTTTGGTTTTGTTTTTTTAAGAGGGTATAGAAAATAATGCTAAAGAATATCCTAAAGCTAAAGTAGAGAACCCAAAGAAAGAACAAACTTGGAAAGGGTTTCCTTTACCAAATTTGGGGTTGACTTCATTGGAAAAGGTGTGGCTGCAGCTCACTGTTTGGAAGAAGAGCTCACGGGGTTGTCCGAGGCCAGAGCTGGTCCACAGCTATAGAACAGGCCGGTTACATGGAATTACTGACCAAGGCTGGCTAGTTCGGAACCTCCTTCAGGGATGCCAGTGGGCCTAGGCAAACAGACAAGGCACTGCAAGCAGGAAATCCCCCCTTGGGTTCGGTGGGTGGGCAGTCAGGAAACTTCTGGCTAGAATTGGAAAACTGGAGGGTGGGTGCCCTTGGATGGCAGGGCAGGTGCACTGCTGGGAGTCATGTGCCACTGGTTGGAGCTAAGATCATTCCTCCTTTAGGGTCCTCCAGCACCATCTAGAGACAAATCGTAACATTCCAGCTGGCAAGGGAGAAATATTCCAGTATCACTTGTGGACAGTGGAAGGTGCACTTGGAGCTGAGGAGCATGACACTGATAAAGGAAACAGTCTCAGCTTCTACCCTAGGTACTTATTAACAGTTTCAGGGATCTTATTTCCTTTTAAGTGACATGTGAATACATCTGCTAATTTTATTAAATGGTGTTATTATTAAATAAAGGAGAAAAAAGTCTTAAACACGATGAGTCAAAGGAAGAGCAAGATTACGACTCTAGCCCAGTTAGAACTCGTGGTCAGGGAGCCTTAGAACATAAGCAATTTAAAACTTACTTTGGTGCACTTGGATAAAATGACACATTTTGGCAGAATTTTACAGTTTACGATTTCACATTCCAGGGTGTGGCCGCTGTACCATTCCGACACCGAATTAGCATCTCTAATTAATGTTATGTAAAAGAGAGGCCTGTGAGGCCCAGCCCTAGGAGACGGTTCCTTGTGAGGCAAATAGTATTTTTAGGACCAAACCGGATTTTTCTTTTAGGGTCCACATGGCACTAAACAGATGGTGATGTGGGTGGCTGTGGTTTAAGATCTGAAGCGGTTCATAGAGACACCCAGGCTTGTCCTCGTCCCACCCTAGAGGCGGTGATGGCTATAGGCTGGTCCGGTCGGCTCTGCACAGGCTGGTGTCAGCCACCCCCATAGGCAGGCACTGCCCCACTCTGCAGACAGGCAGCGCCCAAGACTGCGGGGGCGGCTGGGAACTCAGGCTGCTCTAGCCTGCTGGCAACATTCATAATTAGCATAACTGTGCCTATTTTAATCTGAGAAGGAGCAGAGAACTCCCCCCCCCCCCCCCCCCCGTGGCTCTCTCTAGCTCTTAAAGGTGTAACTTAATGTTGAAACTGCCCTTCCCCCAACAGGTCCCTTCTTGTAATTGTTCTTTAATATTCCAGTCTTTCTGCTGTGGAGGCTGCATTTATCCAGCAACTTGGATTCTGGCTAGTTAATGGGGTTAGGGAGCAAAGGGAAAAAGTCATTTAACATGTACTTATTTTTTCCCCCCAGAAAAACATTATATACATTCTTTTTGATAGAAATCCCTTGCTCCTGACACCTGTATTACCAAATTTTGTTTTCTAAATTTGATCATGACCCCATTGTTTGTACCATTTGTCAGTATCTGTTCCATTTATTTTAAATTTATTTGATCTTATTGTCTTTTTTGATTTAGTAAACTAAAAAGCACTCTGAATTCCACATATGTTGGAATTATGTAAATCTGAAGTTAAAATTTCCTCCGGCAGCTCTGTAATCCTTTCTCTGGTACTTTTATTAAAAGTACTGAGCATATTCTTTCTTCTGTGCTTCTGCAGTCATTCATACAAGTAGTATGTGTTTGTGAGTAATGAGTGTTTCACCAAAAAAAAAAAAGTTACAAACATTACTTTCAAATTGCTCCATTTTGTTTTAACCATGGCATGGTGATCCATTCTCCAGTTGTTACATATGTATCCCACCTAGTCCTGAAAATTTAGGTTGTTCCCTGTTTTCTACCATCATGGAAGAGCCTGCTGTAGGAACATCCTAGTTTTGTGCAGACCTTTATGAACTCATACATTATCTCTGCAGAAGATGATTCCTTGAACACTGCTAGGTGCACCTTGAACCTTTTCGTTTTGGGAGAATGACAAATCATCCTCCCAAAATGTTGGTCCAGTTAATACTGCCTTTAGCCATGATGCAGGTGCCCTCCTGCCTCACTTTGATGCCACTATTACTGATTTTCCCCAGAAGCTGCCCTCCCCTTCACCATGTCTAGATGGGACTTGTCAGTGTTATTGTTTAGCCAATGATTTGCTTTCCTGAGTTAGAATTGTAGAGAAAGAAAAATAGTTTTTCCTCTATCCTTCTGAGTCCTTAGCTGAAACCCAAGTAATGAAAGCAGATAAACAAGACAAAAACAAACAGTTTTATTAATGTGTATCCTTCATGTATACATGGAAGATACCCAGAGAAAAATGCCTGACTCCCCTAGGTGGCCTAGAATTTAGGTTTAAATTCGTCCTTAATAGCGAAGGGGGAGGAGAGATGTAGGCCTCTTAGGGGAGATCAAATTATTTTCAGGAAAGATAAGTAGGCTTTTAAAAGAATAGGTTGGGGGGGGGGTGCCTGGGTGGCTCAGTTGGTTGGATGTCTAACTCTTCATTTGGGCTCAGGTCACCATCTCCGGATTGTGAGATCAAGTCCCATGTGGGCATGGAGCCTGCTTAGGATTTTCTGCCTCTCTCTGCCCCTTCTCCCTGTCCTTCTCTCTCTGTCTCTTAAAAAAAAAAAAAAAAAAAAAAGGTGGGAAGTATGATAGTTTGTGTCAAAGTTTGTCTCTGTGGGTGTCTACTCTCCAGTCCTTCGATAAGAGTCAGTCTTCCATGTCTGTTGAAACTTCTTTTTTTTTTTAAGATTTTTTTTAAAATTTATTTATTTGACAGAGATCACAAGTAGGCAGAGAGGCAGGCAGAGAGAGGAGGAAGAAGGCTCCCTGCTGAGCAGAGAGCCAGATGTGGGGCTTGATCCCAGGATGCTGGGATCATGACCTGAGGCAAAGGCAGAGGCTTTAACCCACTGAGCCACCCAGGCGCCCCTGTTGAAACTTCCTTTATGAGAACTAACTTCATTTTGGAGAATTTGTCTTTAGGCAGATAAGGGAAGGTCAGAGAAAACCTCTCCTGGCATTTGCTTTTTTTCAAGTGCCTCAGCTCAAAACAGCCAATCTATGAACATGTCCTATTTTTATGGTGGCATGTTCTGCTACCCTTCAGAGTGAACCCGGCAAAAGCTTGTCTCCCAGCTTAGGTATTCTGCTGGAGTAACGTTATTCACTGGAGACAGTATTCTGACCAGACCTTCTTGAAAGTTGTATTATAACAACACTGTGCTTGTAGAGAGGTGTGGGCCATATCACTAAATTAACCAGGGTCAGATTTCTTACCCTGTGGAATGGGAGATAAAGTTATGATATTTTTTTTTTCTAAACAGTATACATTTCCAGACAGGACACTGCTAACCTCATTTATAAAATGTGTAACAATCAGATAACTGTTACCAGTAATTGGCAAACAAATGCACCACAAAAGCTACAACCACCCACTACAGGAGCAAAATAAATTTGTTATTTTTCCTTTTTTCCCAGATGAATAGAAACCTCAGACTCATTTCAGCTGGATAAAATGAAAAAGCCTTCAAGCTAGCAGCTGTCAATAAACGATTTGGGTTTTTATTTTTGTTTTTTTTTTTTTTTCCCCTGTAAAGACAATGCAACATCACTAAAAATAGTGAGAACAGAAGTGGGGAAACCCTTCTCAACCTTCTTTATTTTCCTTTTTTTACATGTCCTAATTTTGATCCTTCAGTATTTTTCATGGTTAACATCCTTTTATGAACACAGTTTTACATTCTGATTTTTTTTTTCACTATAAGCACATTTTAAATATTCCATGCAATAGTTGCAGCCTTTGTGGTCACCATCTGTTAGTTCGGGTAGGAATTGTGGTGGCCTTCTCGAAGAAGACCTTTGCCTCTTGGAATGTCCCACTGCCAAACTAGAATTGCTCCTTCTGGGCACACCAGAGCCTTGCAGCAAGCCTGGGAATGTGAGCCAGGAGGTGAGAGGGAAGGCCAGAAAACAGGGATGGTGGCCCCTGTTGTTTGACCCTTCACAAAGCCTTGCTGTCTCAAGGTGAAGCCAGCTAGTAGCCTGAAATGGTGAATTGCGGGTGGCTGGAAGGATAGTCAGAGGAATCAAGGGTGAGAGAAAGATGGGCAGGTGAAGAAAAATGAACAAACAGCTACCTAAACAAGCATTACAGCTTTTGACTCAAGTTTAGAACAAAGGCTAAAACTAAACATTCTTAAATTTAGACTACCTTCAAGGTCATTGTTGGAAGTTTCTTGTGTGTTGTTGTTAATCTTACTCCTTCCTTCATCCCTCCATCCCTCCTTTGTATTTGCATTCTATCTTCCAGTGCCTATTTGGCAATAATTTTTTTTCTAAAAAGTTTGAAACCATGAGGCACCTGGGCGGTTCAGTTGGTTAAGCACCCAACTCTTGGTTTCCACTTGGGTCATGATCTCAGGGTTGCGAGATCGAGCCCCACATCTGACTTTGCTCTCAGCACAAATTTGGCTTGAGACTTTCTCTCCCTCTGCCCCTCCCCCACCTCTCTAAAATAAATAAATCTTAAAAAAAAATTTTAAACTGTAATCTCAAAGGGACTGGAGCCTATCAGAGTGAGTCAAGGAGAACCGGCAGTTTGAAAAAGCATATTCAGTTACCTTTTCCTTGTTCCTGTCAGAATACCTAATTACTTCCGAAATTTTAAATAACATTTATGGAATGTATAATGATTTTATGTCTAAAAGAGGGACGCCTAGGTGGCTCTGTCAGTGAAGTGTCTGCCTTTGGCTCGGGTCATGATCCCAGGGCCCTGGGATTGAGGCCCAAGTCAGGCTCCCTGCTCAACGGGGAGTCTGCTTCTCCCTTCCCCTCCACTCTTGCACATGTGTGCTCTCCCCACCCCCAATAAATAAATAAAATCTTAAAAAAATAAAATAAAAGAGGATAGTGAGTTGACTAAATTTTTTAGAAAGTCTAACCTGGAACAAGAGTACATAATTTCATTTTATGCCAGATTTTCACCTTTTGAGGCTATGTCTCTTTGCAAAGAGTTTAAATCTCCTTTGAGATATAATTGACATTCTATATTTAAAGTGTACAACAAGTGTTGCCATGTGTATGCACCCATAAAACCATCACCACAATCAAGATAGTGAACCCAGCCATCATCTACAAAAGTTTCTTCACACCTCCTTATAATTCCCGCATCCTCTCCCTGTATTGCCCTTCCCCACATCCCCAAGCAACCATTGATCTGCTTCCTGTCCCTATAGACTAGTTTGTTTTTTCTTAAATTTTGTATAAATGTAAATATAGAGTATCCTCTTTTTTGGAGGGAGAGGAGTCCTGTTGTTTTTCAGGGAGCGTAACTATTTATTTATTTATCTATGTTGTTGGTAGTGTCAGTAGTTCATCCTTTTTTATTGCTGAATGGTATCCCACCGTGTGGATGTATTGCAGTTTGTTTATCCATTCACTTGTTGACATTTTGGTTATTTCCAGTTTTTTTATGTCTGGTTATTACAAATAAAGCTGCTTTTAATAAGTCCTTATATGGCCAGTGTTCCCTTTTTCTTTGGCTGAATACCTAGGAGTGGAAAAGCTGGATCATCTGGTGAGTGTATGTTTAACTTCTTAAAAACCAGCCAATCTGTTTTCCAAAATTGTACCATTTTACACTGCCAGCAGCAGTGTATGAAAGTTCCAGCTCCACATCTTTAACTTTAGACACTTTAATAGGTGTGTGCTGATATGTTATAATAGTTTGCCTTGCATTTTCCTAATGACTAATAATATTGAGCATCTTTTCTTGAACTTATTTGCTATCCCTGTGTCTTCTTTGGGAAAGTATGTGTTCAGATCTTTTGCTCATTTTCTATTGTTCATTCTCCCCCCCACCCCAGATCCTTGAGTTTTGAGAGTTCTTTATGTATTCTAAATAGAGAATTTGTCACATATATGATTTGTGAGTATTTTCTTCCAGTGTCTGGCTTATTCCATTCTCTTAATAGTTCTTTTGAAGACCAGAAGTATATAATTTTGATGAAGTCCAAAGAAATGTTGGGCTTCTTCTCTGGTCACAAAGATTTTCTTTGTTTTCTGGAAGTTATAGCTTTAGGTTTCATGTTTGGGTCTCTGACCCACTTTTTTAAATTAATTTTTGAATGTGGTGTCAGGGATACATCAAAGTTCCTCATATATTTATCCAGTCATTCTGGTACCATTTGTGAAAAGACTGTTCTCTCTTTCTGATGAATTGCCTTTGCAACTTTATTGAAAATCAATTGACCACGTATGTGTAAGTGTCGGTACACTGTTTCATCTTGATGCCAATACTACATTGTCTTCCTTACTGTAATTTTATAATAACTCATAGTTAGGTTATGGAAGTGCTGCAACTCTTTTCTTTTACAGAGTTGATTGGCTAATCTAGATCCTTTACATTCCTGTATGAATTTTAAAACCTGCTGGTCAGGGGCGCCTGGGTGGCTGAGTTGGTTAAGCATCTGCCTCTTGATTTCAGCTCAGGTCATGATCTCAGGGTCCTGAGACTGAGCCCCAAGTTGGGCTCTGTCCTCAGCATGGGGTCTGCTTGGGATTCTCCCTCTTCCTCTCCCCTTCCCCCTGTTTGTGCTCCCTATCTCTCTCTAAAATAATTCTTTAAAAATTCTGCTGGTCAGTTTCCACAAAAAGCTTGCTGGCTTTTTGGGATTATGATTAATTTATAGATCATTTTGGAGAAAATCAGCATTTTAATAATCTTGAGTCTTCCTATCCATGAACATAGTATATCTCCTCATTTATTTAAATCCTCAGTTTTCTCAGCAATGTTTTGTGGTTTTCAGTGTATAGGTCTTGCATATCTTTTGGCAGATTCATAATATTTAATATTTTTATGCTATTGTGAGTTGAATTTTTTGTTTAAAATTCCCATGGTTTATTGCTACTATATAAAAGTACAGTTGATTTTTGAATCTTGATCTTGTTTCTTGCAACTTTGTTAAAATGAACTTATTCTAGTACCTTTTTTGTAGATTCCATGGATTTTTTTTAATGTAAATAGTCCTGTCATTTGCCAACAGATAGTTTTTCTTCTTCTTTCCCAATACTTAGTCCTTTTATTTTTTTTTTATTTTTATTTTTTAAAGATTTTATTTATTTGTTTGTTAGAGAGCGAGCACAGGCAGACAGAGAGGCAGGCAGAGGCAGAGGGAGAAGCAGGCTCCCCGCCGAGCAAGGAGCCCGATGCGGGACTCGATCCCAGGATGCTGGGATCATGACCTGAGCTGAAGGCAGCCGCTTAACCAACTGAGCCACCCAGGCATCCCAGTCCTTTTATTTCTTATTTTCACCCTGTTGCACCAGCTATAACCTCCAATACAAAACTGAATAGAAGTGGCAAGAGTAGACATCCTTGTTTTGATCTTAGGGAGGAAAGCATTCAGTCTTTGACCATTATGAATGATGCTAGCTTAAGTTTTTTTGCAGACATTCTTTATCAGTTTCAGGAAGTTCCTTTTTATTCCCAGTTTTTGGAGACTTTTTATTAAGAATGGATGTTGGATCTTGTCAAATGTTTTTTTCTCATCTGTTAAGATGATCGTATCATTTTGTATCATCTTGGACAAAAAAATATGCTGTTTATCTTTATCTATGTTGCTTTTAAGACTTCTCTTCATCCCTGGTATCAAATAATTTGATTAGGATGTGTTTTGGTGTACTTTTCATCATGCTTTTCTGCTTAGATTTCATTAAATTTCTTACATATTCCTTTATAATTTTCATCAAATTAGGGAAATTTTGGCCATTGTTTTTAAACATATTTTATTCTGCCTCCCCATCTCACTGTTCTCCATCAGAGATTACAATTACATGTGTGTTTTGCCACTTGATTCACTGGCTGTCAAAGAACTCACAGATATTCTTTTCCCTTTTCTCTTATTTCCCCCACTTCAATTCAGAGCTTTTTTTTTTTTTTTTTTTTTGCTGTGTCTTCTTCAAGTTTACTCATCTTTTCTTCTTTACTGTCTAATTAGTCATTAATCTCACCAAATGCATTTTCATCTCACATGTTATAGATTTTATCTCTACAAGTTTGGTTTTTTATCTCTTCTTCTTCTTTTTTTTTTGTTTGTTTGTTTAAATTTTTTTTTTTGAAGATTTTATTTAATTATTTGACAGACAGAGATCACAAGCAGGCAAAGAGGCAGGCAGAGAGAGAGGAAGGGAAACAGGCTTCCTGCTGAGCAGAGAACCCGACGTGGGGCTCGATCCCAGGACCCTGAGATCATGACCTGAGCCGAAGGCAGAGGCTTTAACCCACTGAGCCACCCAGGCGCCCCTCTCGTCTATGTTTTTACTTAACATATGCAGCCTGTCATCTTTCCTCTAGTTTTTTTTTTTTTTCCTCCAGCTTTTTGACATATGGAATGCCTACATGATAATTTCCTTTTCTACAAATTCTGCACTATTTGTCATTTCTGGGTGAGTTTTTTTGAATTGTTTTTTCCTCTCATTATAGTTGTATCTTCATCCTTTGTGTGCCTGATAATTTTTTATTCAGTGCTATACATTGTAAGTTTATTTCTTGCCAGATTTTCTATATTTTTGTATCCCAAAAACATATTCCTCAGCTTGTTCTATGACATGGTCAAATTGCTTGATACAGTTCCATCATTTCAGGTCTTAAGCTTTGGTAGCCAGACTCAAGTTACATTTAGCATATGGTGAGTTTTTCTTCAAAACTGAAGCAATATCCTTCTTCAGTACTCTAAACATACCTTATGAGTTTTGAGGTTTTCCACTCTGGCTGTTGGGAATATGCACTGTTCTCAACCCTGTATAAGCTCTGGGCACTATATCCCCTAATTGTTTGGGTGATTCTTTCCCTGGCATTGGGTAGCATTCTTAATTTTATATATTGATTTGTACTTAACTGAAGCTCTCTCTGGCTTTTGCTGCTATTGTTGTTGTTGTTTTTATTCTTTCCATTGTGACTTAAGAATTTTCTTCAAGCAGTAAATTAAAGCAGTCATAGACTTCATCTTGTTTATTTCCTGTCCATCGTCGCCTGATATTTAAATACTTGAGAGTCATTATTCCGTTATTTCATGTTTTCTTTGGTTTTGTAGTTGTTTCAGCTGGGAGGGTGACTTTGGTCTTTCTTACTTGAACTTGGCTGGAAGTTGTGGCTATTTCTTCATGCCCCCAAGCATTTAGCATGCTGCTGTATATGTAGTAAATATTATTTAAGAGTGAATATAGTCCTATATATAGATATACGTACAAATAAATGGGTAGTGTGTAAGTGAACAAAAAGTATGTAACTTGCTGAGAGGGTGGGGCAGTGAGTAATAAATGTCAGACAACAGAGCATTTCTGAACAGTTTTCCTGGGATTTCCTGGATTGCTCCATGTCCTGGTTAGTCACTTAGGGCACCAATGCTTCTGAATTTTATCTTCTTCCAGCAGTGCCAAATAGCAGCAGTAACCTGGGCATGAACTACTTAAATTCTTACTTCTTCACCTGATGGATTGAAGCCAGCAAGAGAGGCATCAAGTCATCACAACCCCGGAAGTTCATAGTAAAGTACATAGTAAACAAAACCCAAATTCCCTTCTTTCTTTACTCCCTTAATTTCCTCTTTCCAGGTTCTTGCCCAGTGCCTCCTTCAGGGAAGTCTTAGTAGGGCTCCTGTTTTGTTCTTCTGTGGGTAGATAGATGCCTGCACATCAGTTGTTGTTGAACTAATCTATTTTTCATCATCTTTCTACTTCGAGCCTTGCTTTTGGACAGCGAATTATTCTTTGCTTACATCTACTTGCTTCTACCATTTGTTAGAACTTCTTTATATTTTATTATTTTTCCTGTTCCTCTCAAAATTTTATAAGCCCAGAAACTGAGTTGAGTTTAAAGAAAGACATTCTAGAAACATCAAAGAAAACTACTGAGTTATTTTACACAGAAGACCTTTTTTCCTTTTTCTTTTCAAATGTTACTCTGACATTGAGAATGTTCCAGCTTCTGTTCTTCATAAATAACTCCAATCTGGTTGAAAGCTGGATTGTTATCCTGTCAATGTACCAGTGTTTTTCAGGAAAGATCTTTCTCTAGAGCACAGTCTCATTATCCTTGTGTTTTCATTCCTGCTTCTCCTTGATTTACCTTGAGGTAATAAATGTGGTTCTGAGTTAGGAAAATCTTAGTGTCTGACTATAATAATCACAAACTTTATATAACAAAGTTAATTTGAGGTAACATATAATTAAGACTCCATCTAAAGAGGGTTAGCTCTTCAAAGGAGAGAATGCTAGAATGTTTTCAGCCCTGCATGAGTCTGTTGACTAGTGAAATAACTATTCAAAACTGGAAAATTGGACTGGAAAGTAGGTGACCTAATTTTATTTTCTTGTATAGTTACATATGTGCTGAGAGTATCACACATAAACTCTTCTGGTGTTTAAGCTGATGGCATTTTTGTTAGTTGTCAAGACATTAGAACCTTAAAACATCACACCAAATGACATTTCTTGTCTTTCTGCTGGCTCCATTACTAAACTTCACCTATGGTTTATTGTAATATAGCCCTGAGTTTTCAAGTCACACTTGAGGTGAACCAAGTTGTAATACTCGTTATCCTGGTGTGAGGATAGTTTGGCTTAGGGAAGCAGACAACATAATTTAACCGCAGAACAAACTTCCATTTGTTTATTATGCTGTCCACTATTTGGCTGCCCTTGCTTCCTCCAATTAGTTTATATTTCAGGGATTTTCTCTTTTGTAATTCAACACTTCACCACTGACATGGAAAAACTGGAACACAAAGATAATGTGGAACAGAAAGAGAGACTACTTTGCGGATTTCTCATTCTTTTCTTGGAGTCAGAACATAAGATCATGTTTAGAATGATGGGTTAGCCCACATTCTTTTTTCCAAAATTTTTTTATAAATACCACCTAGTCTATACCATTAAATATGCCGTTGCGTACGAGGATGGTAATTTTTTTTCCTCCTCTTTGTAGGAAGACCTTCTATTGTCACCAGGCTAAGTGCAATGTATCAGTGGCAGTAATACTAACCATGCATATGGATTTTGTGAGGATAAAAGAGCTGAGCAGAGAGCCCTATGCGGGGCTCGATCCCAGGACCCTGAGATCATGACCTGAGCCGAAGGGAGAGGTTTTAACCCACTGAGCCACCCAGGCGCCCCGAAACTAAGTTTTTAAAACCTTTTCCGCTGTCGCTAATCTTTATGTATATACTTAGTATATCTCTCTTCAAGCATGCTGTCTTCACTTAACAAAGAATGTTCTGTGTAGTGTTTTGTTTGACTTTGCCTTAGTCTGTTTGTGCTTTTGCTTGTTGTCTTTCTACGTGAGGTGAGGTGACAATACCTTGATCTCTTCTCATCTTACTTAAACTCACTTGCGCATTGTTTTTGTGAAATCTGGTATGTCTCCTCACCAGACCCCTTTATTTATACCAAGCTCATTCTTAGTTCTTTTTTTTTCCTCAGGCCATCACTCCTTCCTCAAATCACTCCCTGCTTTTTTCACTCCCTTACCCGCTCGGTACATTCCCTGCTGCGATGGGGTCTGCAGCTTTGGGAAGCTCTTCCCTTATGAATTCCTCTTTACTCATCATGGGAGTGCTTCTCCTGTATGCCCCCATCATTGCTCACAGTAATTGCAGATACATCCAGCAGCATTTCTTTTCCCAGTGGACAATGTTTTCCTCTTCCAATTCCAGATTTTTCACCCCTTACTTCACAGAACATGGGTATGACTCTGTTCTGTGTTTATAAACACAAAATACATACGAATATCCTGCAAAACATTTGTTTGCTTTTACAGGAAGTATCCTAAAATGATATGTGGTGACATATATTGGCAGATTACTCTGTTTTAAATATATATTAGGAAGTTGGTGGGGGGTTGGGTACATATAGCATGTCAGAATTTTTCCCATTTAAAGAAACTGAAGATACAGTTAATGTTATTGCAATAAATGGTGGTGACACTTGTGGCGAACATAGCAAAGCATAAAGACGTTTCCAGTCATGATGCTGTATACCTGAAATTAATGTAACATTGTGTGTCAACCATACTTCAGTAACAAAAAAAATACATATATATGTGTATATATGGTATGTGATTAAATGCTAGGAAATATGCTGTCAATCAGCATTTTCATTCAGAACATTGGCTTTTCAGAAATAGATTACTTACCTAAATTGAGAAATGCCTATCCTAACTATCATTAAATAAATAGATTGCTGCTAGAATCATGTCAGAGGTTGCTTCTGGGAGCTACAGGGAGCTACCTGTGGAAAAAGCAGGCTTCTAGGCCAAATCTCCATCTGCAGAACCATGCCTAAAGGTTAGATCTTCTGCTCTTGGGAATTTTAATTTGGCAGTATTTGAAACCTGATGTGTTTTCTCTGCTGGAAAAAAAACATTGTACTCTAGCATGCTTCTACCAGTCATTTTTTTAAAAGACTTACTTATTTGAGAGAGAGGAGTGCAAGCAGTGGGGAGGGGCAAAGGGAAAGAGAGAATCTCCAGTAGACTCGCTGCTGAGCACGGAGCCCAACATGGGGCTCGATCTCATAAGCCTGAGATCATGACTTGAGCTGGAATCAAGAATCAGACGCTCAGCCAACTGAGCCACCCAGGGGCCCCTCTATAAGTCCTATTTTTATACACACCTCTTGTTTTGCCATGACTTTTGGTAACCCTTCCGGCCTCTAGTACTGAATTTTGTGTATCATTCATTTTTAAGGCTAATTCCAAACTTGCTCTCAAGCATTGCTTAAAAACCCATCAAGCCATTATCATAGGTGGTACAATCACCGAGATGGAGGTTTATATGTATTACTTTATACTCTATAGATTATACCCTCTCTAATTCTGTAATGTGTGCCACATGGCCTCTATTGGACTGTCACCCTCTGTTGAAATGTGAGCTGTGCATTTTTACTGTTCTTCCCCAGCCCACCTAACCGAATCTGCTATCACAACAGGTGTTCAATGAGTACTTGCCGAGAGATTTGCAATCCAGGTCAGAAGCAGAATTGCAGGGTACACTTGAAACCTGAATAACACATCGTTTCTCTCGGGCCCTGCTGCGGTACATCCTGTATTACTATGTATGCTAGATGCCCTTTATATTCATCATCTATGGCAAGTTTTAAGGTTTTGGAGACTAGATTCTATAGGTAGAATGGGGGAGGGGGCGTGAATGGCTTTTTTTTTTTTTTCTCCTTCCATCTGTCAAACTTTCAAACAGAACTAAACAAAGCTTTGTCTGTAGTAACTTCATATGCACCAGTACCATAGAGGCCCAGAAAGTGACCTGTAAGGGATCTTTGTTAAAGCCTCCCACAAACGTCAATATGCCTATTGTTCCTGTTAAGAAAAAGAGGAAAAGGAAATCAGAAACACAATCCCTGTATCAAAGAAGAAGGCAGTCTAAGTCCCTATGGGACCCTTGTTTGTTCTTGGGTCCCCAGTGATGTTTCCTTTCTTCACTTTATCTGCTGGAATCCATTTGTAATGAGCAGAAATGGTTTAAGGACTCAGGTCTGTTTTCTCTGAAGTTAATAGACCTTAGTGAGATATATCCTACTTTTCAAAAGAGACTGACCCAAGACTTTATTCCCCACTGTTTTCTCCATTATGGAAAGATTTTCAAGATATGTAAAAGAAAAAAGGCAAAGTACAGAATAGGCCAGAGTGTCCGTTAGTGGAAGGAAGAGAGAATGGCTGAAGAGATGGACATGTTATGATGGCCAGGTAGTGCACAGAGCATTTCGAGATGACGCTTTCCCACAGGATTCAGGACTGGGGCTGTACTAACAGACCCAATTTTATCAAAAACTCTTAACATACTTTATATTTATATTAATAGTTATACTTTTAACATTTTGCCACTTACATATGATGTTTTCATAACCATTTTTTAAAGTTGCAAGTTAAACTTTTTAGAGAGAAACTAATTTGCTGGTCAGCTTTCCTGTAAACGTCCAGCCCAGCGGTAGGCTGTATGCTTGGTGGTGCTCCCTCCGATGCTAGACGTTTGGCCTGTGTGTGGCTGTTACTGATCACTCAGCTGCTTGGGTACATGTTTGTGCTTGACATGAGCAGCGCAGATAGGCAGTGCTTTATGATAGATGAGCCTCAGTGCTTCCGGAAAGGCTCTGCCTTCAAAGAACTCTGTTAGAATGGCCAACAACCAACATATTCTGTTACTTCTCTGGTTCTGTGAGTAGGTGAATCTGTGCACAGAGATAACAGAGCATTTTTGAATTCTAGGGCCACCGGGGTGCAAATGCTAGCCAGCTTTCCAGATTATTTCCATAACTAAAGCATGGTGCTGCTGACCAGCTTCATTCAGTTTCAGGGCTTGGGGGAACCAAATTCGGTTGGCTTTGCATTTCAGCCAGAGGTTGTGCCGGCAAACAGGAAACAGATATGACAGTGTTTCCTCAACAGAGGCATTGGGACCATGGTATTTCTGAGTGAATTTGTTATATACATTAGTGACACTGATGATGAGTTGGTAGAGACTAGATAAATTGGAAATCCTCCATACCAAAAAAGCAAGAAGCAGCAAAAGCAAAAGGAAGCTGTCTTTGTTCAGAAACCCGAGAAGCACCGTGATGTTGCAGAAAGAACGTAGATGTTGGGGTCAGAGCTCCCTCTCATCCTCTGTTTACCAACTGTTTATCTTCATACAAGGAACTTCCCTTTCTGAGCCATGTCCATGCCCTGAATACGAGGGTACCTAACTTGTTAGGGTCGTTGTGATAATTGAAGATAAAATATAGGAAGACAGTTCCCGCTAGAGAGATCCTGACATAGAGTAGGCCCCGTAAGTCAGACTAACCTGGCTGTTCTTACCAGCAGCACTGGGGCAGCCTCTGTGCTAGGCTTGCTTGGGCTCACACCATCTGCATCAGTCCTGGTGGGCTGGCTCAGCTCTGTGAATGGAAAACTCCATCTACCTACTAGCTTCATAGAACATTTTCTTTCATGTCTGTAATATTAAGATTTGACACCTTTCTATACTTGTACCCAGGGAAAATTACACCAAATAGACCTAGCTTTGATCTACTCCCAATTTTGACTGAATTATGCACAATAATATCGTATTTTAAAGTAAAGCCAGATACTGCAAACTACAAAAATTCAAGTCCTTTTTAGTCATTTCAGACCTTGAAAGTAGATGATTAACGATCATACGCTCGACATTGACTTGGGCTTTCTTAGCTCTGTTGAACTTGTGGCTCCAATTCACACCTCCATTCTCCCTTTAATCTTGTATAATTTTTTTTTTTTGTAATGCCTTAACTTCAGAAGTGCATTTATGTGCCGATTTTGTTATTTTAGCAGAATTATGATCCTTGGTGTGTTCCTAAAAGCTGCTTTTATCATAATGGCTACAAAGCTTCTGATAGTCAACAAAAGGACTATTAAAGTATTAATTGTATCTTCCTTTCCTGCTTAGGGCTTTCTTCCCCAGAACACCAATGGTGTGAAATTCCCCTTAATAAGACCTCAGGTAGCCTGAGATTGCAAAGAACTCTTCCTGTTCTGTCCTAATGCTCTATAGCAAACCACCTCAAATTTCTGTGGCCTAAAACAATTGTTTGTTCTTATTCAGATGCTCCTGGGTTGGTTGGGGTTGGCTGATCCAGGCACCACTCATCATCTACAGGTTGAGTCCAGGTTTGCTCCCCATATTTTCCATTCTCTTTGGATCAGTGGGCTCATCAGGGCATGCCTTTCTCTGGTGATGGCAGAAGAGCAACAAGGGTGAATGGAAGCATGTGCTCCCTCCTAAGTTTGCAACCCCCCTTTCATGTCCAGCCCCATTCCATTGGCCAAATAAGTCAACATGCGATAGAAAGTCATATGCAAAGTCATATGGCAGAGGGTGCAGTTATAGGAAGGAGTAAAGAATCAGTATCAGTAACACAGTAAGCATATCTGGCTTTGCCCCTAACCAGCGAGGACCTTTGAGCAAGTCTCTAAGCCTCAGGTTCTCAATGATTGCATTCATTTATGGCATTCAGATAATTTTACTAGGGGTGCCTGACTGGCTTAGTCACTAGAGCGTGTGACTCTGGATCTCAGGGTTGTGAGTTTGGGCCCTGTGTTAGATGTAGAGATTGATTGAAAATAAAATCTTTTTAAGGGACACCTGGGCTCAGTTGGTTAAGTGTCTGCCTTTGGCTTGGATCATGATCCCAAGATCAAACCCCATGTCGGGCTCCCTGCTCAGCGGGGAGTCTGCTTCTGACTCTCACTTTCCCTCTTGTCTCTATCTTTCTCAAATAAAAAAAAAAAATCTTTTTAAAAAATAATCTTCCCATAAGATGGGATTGAGAGGGAGACAAACCATTAGAGACTCTTAATCTCACGAAACAAACGGGGGTTGTTGGGGGTGGGGGTAGGGATAGGGTGGCTGAGTTAGGGACATTGGGGAGGCTATGTGCTGTGGTGAGTGCTGTGAATTGTGTAAGCCTGATGATTCACAGACCTGTACCCCTAGGGCAAATAATACATTATATGTTCATAAAAAATAAATAAAAAATAAAAAATACCAAGAAAAAAAAATAATTTTCCCAACTACTTGGCACCAGGCATTGTTCTGGATGATAGGACTGTAATTGTGAACAAAATTGTCAAATCCTTGCCCACACAGATCTCATATGCTCGTCAGAGATATATAATAAACAATGTTTGTATGTATACATGGTGAGCACCAGTGTATAATATGTCAGAGATAAAAAGTGCAACGAAGGAAGATTACATGGGATAAGTAAAATTATTCACCTCTCTCTGCCCCAGCAATTGCCACTTAGTGGTCTGGTGTTTGTGGTTAAGGAGATGGATGGTGGAACATGACCATGAGAGTCTGAATTCTGCTCTTTTACTTGCTTTGTGATCCTGAACATGTCTTTCATTTTACCACTGGCTGCCTAACAAATTCCCAAAGCACAATACCTTCAAGCAGCATACATTTATTACCTCATAGTTCATGTGGGTCAGTAATCCAGCCAGACTTAATTCTGATCATGGTCTCACAAGGCTGTAGTCTGGATGTTGGCTGGACTGTATTCCTTTCTGGAGCTTGGGATCTTCTTTCAGTCCCATGTGATAGTTGGCAGGATTTAGCTCTTGATGTTTGTAGGAAAGATGTGCTCACTTTCTTGCTGTGAGCCAGGCTTGTGGTTTCCTTGCAGTTCCCCTCACAACATGGCAGCTTGCTTCTTCAAAGCCAATGGGGGAATCTCTCTCCAGTCTAAGTCTACCAAGACAGTCTTACATAACGTAATAACGTAATGTAATGGAACATAGCATAACATAACATAACATTACCATGGGAGTAACTCTCCCATCACCATTGTCACATACCAGGGACTAGAAGCAAGTCAGAGTTTTTGCCTGCATTGAGTGGGAGAGGTTTATATAAGGGCATGATTAATGGAAGGTCATCTCAGGATTCTGTCTGCCAAAACGTGTGGCATATGTATCCTCTCTGTGTCTCAGTCTCCTCATCAGTAAAGTAGGGATGATAATAGTCAGATCTACATCATCAGGTGGTTTTGAGGGTTAAAGGAATTAACAGAAGCAGATCACTTAGAACAATACTGATTACAGAGAAATCTCTATATGAGTACCTATTTTTATTACCTGTAAAATGTGAGAATTTTGTTAGGTGACTTTGACGATTCCCTTTTTGCTCAAACATTTTATGATTTGTCATAATGCATTAGGATGCAGAATTAAACAAGGACAAGAAATCTGACTTTAAAAAAAAGAAGAAGGAAAGCATAATATTGGGACAAGTTGAAATTAACCTAAATAGACTATATGGCTCAAGGAGGCAAAACTCACTCTTCTGCTGTGTTGCTCTTGGTGGAACATCTAAGTACTTCATTATTTAAAGTTGGGTTGCCTCGATGAGGAATCTTTGCGGGAGGACACAAGCCTCCTAAGCAAAACTGCTTTGTAAGAAACTTTCCTCCCTTGGTCATCGTACTGTCCCCTCAATTAACTGAAGCCTGTGCTTTCAGTTAGACCCATGGACGATGCCACTGACTTATAACGTAACAGTTTGAATATAGGTGCTGTTCTATATTTGAGACGTAATGCGCGAAGGGCTTTTAACCAGACTTGTTGAAACATGAATAATTGGAGCAGTGCAACTCCTGATTGCCCTCTGCCACCTGCATAGGCCCATGAAGAGAGGACCTTATGGTTGTCTTTCCAGGATGCCTTGAGGCGACAGGAAGGGTCCAGGTCTTGCTGTGACTGCTTCCCCTGCCAAGAGCTGTGGATGAAAGCTGCTGCTCCCCAGCAGGGCAGGAAAGTGCTTGCGAGTAGGGGGCCATTCAGTCTACAGACTGACTCCGTGTCCTGTCTCTTTGGATGATATACTCTGTCTGGAGTGATGAGGAGCCAAGAGACCACTCCATTAGTTTATAGAATTCAGACTCTGAGTGTTTACATTCTCTCTGGAAAAGTCCATCATTCAGAGCAGGGGTTCTCAGCAGCAGCACCACTGACCGTTTGAGCTGGATATTCTTTGTCATAGGGGCTGTCCTCTGCATTGAGGCTCTCTAACAGCATGCCTGGTCTCTAGCCACTGAATACCATTGGCAGGCCCTCCCCTGGTTGTCACTACCAAGAAATTTCTGCAGATACCACCAAATGTCCCAATACATTTTATGTATCTATTTATTTACATAGTTATTGTGAAATTTTTTTAATTAAAAATGCATGACTTAAGGGGAAGAAAGCCTCAAACAATACAAAATTGTAAGAAATAGGAATATGTCTCAGACCCTGGTACCCCAGCACCGGATTTCACCCTCCAGAGGCAAACATGTGACCATTATTTAGGTCTTAAGAGATCTCCGGGGTTTGCACTGGAATTTATATCCATGCGGATATGGGCATCTAGTTACTACAAGACACACAGACTTGCGTATTATATTTTTTTAGCAACTTTTTTTTTTTTTAATTGTGCTCAAGATGAAAAGAAAATGACTGGAATGAATCTGTTTTATTCCATCGGATTTTTTAAAAAGCTTGTCAACATTTTCTGGACTGATATATGGCCTCTTAAGAAGAAATGTTTCCTGCACAGTGAGAAGCAGCATCCCCTTAACTTATTCCCTTGGCCTCTGGAGCCTTTCCTCATGCTCTGTTTTAAGACCGATGCTGTGTGGCAGTAAGCACTCTTCGGGGCATCAATATTTTAAGCCCTCGAAGTAGTCATTTTTCATGGAATAAAACAACTGAATCCTTCGGAAGTGCTAACACCTGGCTTTTTGCTGGGACTATGTGAACTGTGGTTTTTACTGATCCCCTTGTCCTACTGAGGACACAGCGTACTTTGTGAGGTTGTATTTTTCACATCATAGCACCACTTTCGCACCCAGTAGAATACGATGTCCTTATCAAGGCTCATTCATTTATCAGTATGCATGATTCACTGTTTTCATAACAAATGCATTTACCCATGAATCCGCTTCCTGTATTATAGCGCCATAAATTGGAGGTGTGATTTTTGTTGGTGTTCGTGGTAGTGGTGGTGATCTTACCACCCAGCTGACTTCCACAATCTAACCAACACTGATCACCATTCAGAGAAGATTTTTAAGAAGGATCATTCCTCCTCTTGGCAGAAGCAAGTAAGTCCTCTCACACTCCTGATGGGATTATAAACTGACATGATGATTCTACAGAATACGTTAGAAAAACCTTTAAGATAGCTATATCATTTGGCTTAGAAACTAGATTTCTCCAAGTTGCTAAATAGTCACAAAGACAAAAAGATTTCTGAATAGAAAAGTCCAACAGTGGGGAAATATCTAAATTATTTTATTATTATTATTATTATTATTATTACTACCATTACTATTACTATTAACTAACAAAGCACCGTGGTAATTATTTTTTATGCGTTACCTCATTTAACTCTCACAATGTTGTAAAATAGATGTTACTGTTATTTCGTAACCATAGGAGAGAAGTGTGTCTAAAAGAAGCTAAGCCACACATCAGAAGGGTAATGACTATGAGGATGGTGATGGTAGTCATGGCAGCTGACATTCACCGTCACTATGGCCATGGTGTGCTAAGTACTGTACACACGTATTACCTTATCTAATCCTCTAAGAACCGAAAGAGGTAGGTAGTCTTTATTATACCCATTTTACCAAAAAAGAAACTGAGGTGCAGGGAAGTTAACTAGAATAAAAGAGGTTTAATTACAGTATTCAGAATATTTCAGTTGGGAATTGAGTATGGATAAATTGATTTCAGAATTCACACTCTTATCATTGTGCCTACCAAGATCATGTGGTTGGTAGGTGAATGGCAGACCAAAACCTGAACTTAGATCTGGGGGACAGTCTGTTAATCACTGAGAAGTATAGCTAATTAGTTAAGCTAAGTCCATATGATGGATTGTCTTGGATTCATGTGATGTGGTTATTTACTATCTTCAGAGGTAAATGAGGTAAAAAATGTAACACACAGAGGTTATCAGGGATAGGAAGAAATGAGTTCACTCATCATATTAGGATTATACTCCCAGTTTCTGAGATTCTCCAAACATCTCTTCCTAGTTTTGTAGCAACCTGAGTACCTAATGTTCTCATCTTCCATATATGTGCCCATGAATGGTCTTTCTACCCAATCAGCTTAGAGTTTTCTACCCTCCTCTGTGAGAGTTTTGTACCCTCCAGGCACAGTCCAGCCTGACTTCAAATGCAACTAGTGTTGAATAATTTTAAAGTAATTTAAGAATTGTGGATATATATCTTGAGGTGTTTTGTTTGCTCATGTACATGATCACTGGCATCATCTTTAAAAAGTGAGGTCTTCTTGGTCAAGAGTGGGAGGGTCTGTGTGTTTTCAAAATGTTTGTGTGTAATCTAGTAACGGAACTTTTCATAGTGCATGTTAGTAAGAGAATCAGAGTCCTTTATCTGTTATGAACAACAGCCCATCACAAAACTGGATTGCCTTGCCCTGTGCTATAGCTGTACCTGTCAGTTTATTCAGTTCTCTTAATTCTAAAGTCAGAGGCAGAACAGCCCATAAATTAAGGAGGAGATGGGTTTCTACCAAAGGACTGTCCGAAGACAGAAGAGTAAATTTTCGGTGACACCTTGGGGAATTATGACTTAGGTCTCATTAAACTGTACTTATGCAAGTACGGTACATGAGATGAGAAAGTGCTGAAGATGATGGTTCTGGTTCTTGGCCTCGGGTCTTATACTTTAAGGGATGGTGGGTGACCTTGATCATACATACAGTTGCTGTCTCCTTTTGACAAGGCTAGTGGGCAAAAGAAAGACATAATGGCTCTGTTCGTAAATGTCAATATAGTCTGAAATGCATCTACCAAGGACAACCTTGTGCAGTTAAGACTTGAAGCTAACTGCCTGCACACTGTCTTTAAAGCAATGCAGGAAAAGAAGAGTGGGGACGCCTGGGTGGCTCAGTGGGTTAAGCCTCTGCCTTCGGCTCGGGTCATGATCTCGGGGTTCTGGGATCGAGCCCCGTGTCGGGCTCTCTGCTCAGCAGGGAGTCTGCTTCCTCCTCTCTCTCTCTCTGCCTGCCTCTCTGCCTACTTGTGATCTTTGTCTGTCAAATAAATAAAATCTTAAAAAAAAGAAAAGAAAAGAAAAGAAGAGTGGCTATGGCATTTTCTTCCTTTTTGAGTTGCATATATACTTAAAAGAATGAGTCCCCCAGGACTCTAAGCAGCAGTGCCATGGGCCAAAATTCCTAATTTTTTTTATCTTTCAAAAATGCCCACCACCCTCCATCTCTGTTCCTCACGTTGTTGCGCTGTGAGCCTGTTTTAATGATAAGGAACAGTAAGGCAGACACGGATGAATCTTAAAAAATCTAGGTGAGCTCTTTCAAAGGACCGTTACCTGCCTATTTAGTGGATGTGGTTGTTAGAAGACTCTGCACCTTGATGGGACTGGCCTTGTGCTCCTGTTTGTTGACCGGGAGGCTTGTAAAGCTGTCCTTTGTCCCCCGCAGCCTGTTAGTGGGAGAATGGGGGCACGGCAGAGAGGGAATGATGGAGGGATTGCTGCCTTCTTGAGAGACCAGAAGAACTGACAGCTTCAGCTGTGTAATCATCTCAACCTCCAGACCTCCAACCTTTGGGAGACTCTGTCTTTTACTCAAAATAATAAACTATCCTGGCAGTGTCTTTTGATGAGTTGCTAATCCAGAATGAAAACGGCTTCCTAAGAAATAACAAGACAGGATGGTCTTGCAGAAGTTTGATGGAAAATAGGAAGAAATACCCATTGTGGCTTCAATCCCTGATTTGTCTAAGGTTTTTAATCTCCATTTTGTCTTTCACATGGGGATAAAATTCATGGCCAAGGTCACCATATGTGCTTAAATTACTCTTACGTTATAATCTAGTGGGAGTCCATTAGATCTCTAGAGTCCAGAGGCCGTCCCTTCTCCCCTCCCCTCATCAGTCATGATGGGCTATATGACCCTTGCAAGTTGCTCAGCCTGTTCCAAACACAATTTGTGTATTTTGTATAAGTCAGAGATCCCCATGCAGGGTTTATTAGGTCACATTTCATATTTATATATGCTGAAGCTCCCTCCCCGCAACTCCTCTGAGCAATGTAAACTGTCGGTCCAAACTGTGATGCAGGATACATTAGAGTTTGTGTGTTTCTCACTTGAAACACCTATAGGACAGGTTCAGCCTTTCTTTTCCTTGGAACACTTAGATGGTCCCAAGAGCTCTTGGCCTACCAACACTACCCTTTGCTGTTTAATTGTGGACATAGCACTAAGTATCAGTGTCTCAGTCAGTGCTGGCTATTGTAACAAAATGCCGTAGGCTGTGTGGCTGTTAACAGCAAAGATTTATTTCTCACAGTTCTGGAGGCTGGAAGTTCAAGATCAGGGTGCCAGCATGGTTAGATTCTTGGTGAGGGCCCTTTTCCTGGTTATGTCTGTACATGGCTTTTGTCAGAATGTGCACAAAAAGAGATCCTGTTTCTTTTCCTCTTTTTATATGGGATCTGAATCTCTTCATTAGGGCCTCATCCTCCTGACCTAATCTAATCCCAGTTACCTTCAAAAGACCCCGCTTCCAAATGCCACCACATTGGGGTTAGGATTTCAACCTAAAAGTTTGGGGGCAGGGTTGGCAGTTACAGCAGTGTTTGAAAGAAACTGATTAAGGGATGAAGAGGAAATCAGGTATCTGTGTGTGTTAGCATTAATCTCTTAGCTGATTCATACATAACCCACAGTGCATAACTGTCATAATTTCTAGTTGTTGGAAAATAATAGGCCCCATATGGCATTGATGCATAAGTGCATTAAAATATAATGTGAACTTAACCAAATAACACACATAATATAAGCTGGTGCTGATGAGGCTAAATTAACACCCGTTTAGAATTTGAATTTAAGAATAACAGCAACTGAAATTTACAACCATCGGGTTATAACATTGGAGGTGAACTGGTCACTCAGTGTTGTCCAGAGAATTGCAGAACTCCAGCTGTCTTAATGTGCCAGGGGTTGTCAGGAAGATCCAACGTTGTCACAACGTGAGTGGCGGCGACTCATGCTTCTGGAAATGATGCCTCATTTCCAACTCTAAGTATTTTAGATTGTAAATACCAGATTTGGTATTGGTATTCTAAATACCAGCTCTTGACCCACACTGAACCTGTCAGGAATAAGAAGGCCCATTTGTAGGTGAAAGTCTGTGCTATTGCATGTCAGTTGCCATGGGAGTGGGAGGGGCCCAGTGGACCTACAGCTTATTATCATGAACATCACCCTTTATCAGGGACCATCTTCTCCACAGCTGTATCCTAGTTTCTGGCACAATCATTGGCAATAATAGGTTCCCAGTAACTTTTTACAAATAAATATGTTGAAATTATGGTTAAATTGGAGTTAAATAATTATATTGTACAGTTATATAGTTAAACCCTAGTTAATTATAGTTAACTAGTATATATATAGTTGCAAAAACTATAATAAAATATTGCTGCTCTAGCACATTCTATAGAAATATCTTGACCTAAATTTTTTAACAGCCTTCCTGCCAGTAAACGTAGCAGACGTTTCATTGTAACTCACACCTTCCTGCATACTCTATTCAAAGCTCTAAAAATAACAGCATCTCTTTTTGGAACAGGTAAATGTATAGATTGCCTTTGGTAGGCAGGCTCTGACCTACATACGTCTAACACAGGCACAGCCCTTCCTCCCGGCCTGTGAGGCTTTGTCCTGCTCTCCCTCCTCCTCCCCAGCACTGCAGACACAGCAACACAGGAGAAGGGGTGCCTCCTTTCCAAGCCGTCCACCATTTCCAGGGGCTCCCTCCTCTTCCCCACTCATAGTGCAAGTAGGTGTCTCCATGAAAGAAATAAACACGTGGTAAAGGGGACAGAGAACATCCAAGCAGGTCACCTGGCAGAGACACCCTGCAGGCAAGCCTCTGACCCCACCTGACTGTTGCTCCCCATTAGCCAGCAGTAAAAATCCAGAGAAAATGATTCACTTTCTGACCACCCTTTCCCTGTTCCACTGGAGTGTTTGCACTGCTCCCAAGTCACACAACAACATTTTCATTCTTGGCCTCAATATATGTCCCAGCATCATCTCCCTGGGCTCCCATTCTTCCCCTCTAGTCTAGAGTTTGACAAGTCTTGGGGACTGGTCCTCTCTCCTGCACCCTCCCTGGCTGCCTTCATGGGAAGAGAGTTGTGACTTCCATACTGCCTGCGTTTGGTTCAGAAATGCTGTTGTCTGGGCCGGTTTGGCTCTCTGGTGTTTTTTTGGTTTGTTCTGAATATAACAGCCTCGCACGCATCACCCACCATGCAGAGAATCATGTCTTTGGGAAAATATTTTGTGAGTCCCAAGCAGCTCTCAAACTATTAGAACACAACTCCATTTTAGGTGCCGCTATTTAATTTTTGCTTTATGGAATTTTATAGTCGTAAAGGGAAAATAGGATCCCTGCTAAGCTTTCACTTGCCATTCTTACATAATGGAGTTTTCTTTTCTGACTCCTGGGTGGAAACTGGCAAACAACACAAATGCTCCTCAGTGAGAGAGTAGAGGAATACCATTCCATTAACATTATAGTCATGGGAGAGTTTAGATGAATTTTAGCAATATGATGCGAAGTGAAAAAAAAAATTCCAAAAAATTAGCTACAACATTGTATCCTGAATATAAAATATTAAATAATTAAAAATACTTTATAATCTTCGTAAGGACAGTAAAATTATATAAAAACAAAAGGTAGAGAAGAATGAATGTGAGTCAGAATGGAGCTTGCTTTAGGTGGGCATGGTGGGTGATCGCATAGCTCCTCAGCTACAGGATTAGATGTAGCTGTTGTTAAATAACCCAGTTCTTGTCCAGGGTGGTGAGCTCATAGGTGCTTATTCTGTTAATGGGAACAAAATTCTGTGCACTGGGTTTAAAGAAAGAAAAAAAAATTAAATTCATCCTCTTTACTATTACATTTGTCAAGTTGGAGTAAGAATGAATGACAAAATCAGCTTTCTTAGTAAATAGCTACATGGGGGTAGCTTTGACTTTGAAACCCATCTAAGTATGCCCAGTAGGTCAGTAGAGGCACAGAGCCCTTAGCTAGTGAGGTTGCTTGGCTGACTGCTCAGCTTCAGTCTGTCCGTCTTTGCTGATCTTGCAGACTTTAATTGCTTTACAAGTCAACTGAGATGAATTAACAGTCCTGTTAATAAAGTGCTGACATCTGAGTGATAGGGTGGGAAGGGCGCCAGACGTAAATCCAGGTTGTGTCCTGGTTCTCTTTTTCTCTCCCAGGGCACCTGGCCAAGTCTTCCTTTTTTGCAGTATAGTTTTCTCATCTGCAAAGTCACTAATGTCCTATTTTATTGGGTTGATCGCAACTCATGAAATAGTAAGTGTGGAATTGCAAACAGTAAAGCAGCTTTGGTGAGCTTATTATTACTGCAAGTGGATATGTTCCCATAGCCTTTTCTGTTTACTTCATGTTTTAGATGTATAAAATATCCATTTTGAGCATCATGTGTAAGGAGTATTTTGTAAATGGTAATTTTACTCTGTAGTAGGCTAAGGAACACCTAAAAATATTAGACCCCAAGTCTCGCACCTGTAATTTTACCTTATTTGGAAAATAGGTTTTTACAAATGGGATTAAGTTAAGGATCTTGAAATAGGGGAGATTATCCTGGATTATCCAGAAGGGCCCTAAATGCAGTCTCAGCATCTTTGTAAGAGAAGAGGTGTGATACAGAAGAGAAGTCAGTGTAGGGGTGGAGGCAGAAATTGTAGTGAGTCAGCCACAAACCAGGGGAAACCCCTTAGCCTCCAGAAGCTGGGAGAGGCAAGAAACGGGCTCTGCCTTAAAGCCTGGAAGGCAGGGTCACCCCAGAGACACCTTGATTTCCAGTTGCTAACTCTAGAACTTTAAGCGAATTAAAGTTCTGATGTTTTAAGTCAGCAAGGTTGTGATTATTTGTTACAGCACTGATAGGAAACGAATACATTCTCATTCACATATTTTTGAAGGAAATGTAATTTTCTAAAACATCCTTGAGGATGCAAAGTTTCATAGTGTTACAGATCAGTTCAGTAGCTTTGTCATTTTTCATTTTAATGTAATAAAAATGAATATTTGAAATACTACATTTTTGAGGGCAAAAGTTATAGTTTGCCTCTTTGTGTCTCCCGATAGTTAGCACATTGCTTTGCACACAGGTGATGCTCAGTGACTGGGAAAACCACTTTTATTCGAGACCAAAAAAATGGTGATCAGTTTGGGCCTATGGTATGTGTCTGTGTCTGTATCCTAGCATTTTCACTGGCCTCAAGTTTGCAACTGAAGTTAAGAGCATCAGTGGACTGTTGTATTTGCCTGTTTCCAGAATGATTTGAAATCTCTTGCCATAAGAAACACCTAGGCTACGAGGCTGTTCACATGAGGGTAGGAGAGCCGTGTGGGGAATTAGCTCGGAGGCATAGAACCCCGAGCCAGTCTCATGCAATCATTGTCATCTGCGGTCACTCCCGATACGAGGTGCCCACACCACTGAACTGGAAACTGCCCACACCTTGCGCCCCACCCCCACCCTTTCCAAATGCTGCTTGAACGAATAGTCTTACCCAAGTGCTCTACATGAAGGTACCCGTGACCAGAATTTCCTCTCTACGGCCTGTGCTTATTAGGTTGAAAAATCCAGTTAGAATGTGTTCTTTAAAGCAGAGTTTCTCACACTTCGGTGTTGATATGAATCACCTGGGGTCCTTGTTGAGTTACAGATTCTGTCGCGTCAGCTCAGGAGGGGAGCCCGAGCTGCCTCCTGGGGGTGGTGCTGATGCTGCTAGTCCCTGGACCATGTTCTGAGTAGCGAGGCTCCAGCATCTGGTGCTCCTGCCTCCAGGTCCCTCTCCCTGAGCTCGTTTCTCCACTGCTTCAGTCAGCCTCGCTGTGTGGCATCTGCGTGGCAACATCGCCCCGCTCTGGCCTCTGCGGCCTCCACCCTCAGACTCCCTGCGCTGTGGGGACTGACAGGCAACACAGCTCCATGAAAAGAAGAGAAAAGCCATTGAGATGAGACTGAAATCCATGAGGGAGTCAGGGCTAGGAAGACAGGGGAGAGAAACAATCAGAGAAAGGGGGGAGGGGAAAAATGAATATTTTATTGGAGGAAAGCATGTTTTAAATGAACTGCTCTTGGTGCAGAATTTGCTGGTGAAGAGCATTTTCTGGAGTAGTTTCAGGTTTATTCTTTAGTTACCCTCTGATTTCTCTTAATAGCCAGCTGCTTGTTTTGTGCACTTATCTGCTCTTTGTGGTCCTTTGGATCCAGGCCAAAGACTTTAAAAAAATTGTAAACCATCTAACTAAACTGGGGACCTCTGAGAGATCGCCTGGTTAGGTTGGGCCCATCAGTCCCAGCCCTTGCTGACATTAGAATCACCAAAGAGCTTTAGAAAATCCATATACCTCGGCTGCAGGTCTGATCAGTTAAATCAGAATCACTGGGGTGGGTCCCAGTCCCTAGTGTGTTTTTTAACCTGTTGGGTTTTTTTGGGTTTTTTTTGTTGTTTTTTTTAAATGCCTCCCAGGTGATTCCCATGTGCTGCCAGGCACCACTAAGCCAGACCTTTACCTTCTAGCAGGTGAATTGAATTCACTTTAAGTAGATCTCGAAGAACAGTCCTTTATTTCGATTCCTTCCCATCTGAACCCTTGCCCTGCTGAAAACTCTGCACAATATTTTGGAAGCACCATCTCTTTTAATCCAGCAGTTGAGCCTCTGATTAAATATTCAAGCAGCTTTCTGAAGCCCCAGGCAGCTTTTCATTTTCTCAGTGTAGTGGCTCCCCCTGCTGGCCCTTCTCAGTAAAGGTCACTGCTCTGCAGAATCTCACCGCTGGTTCTGGGCTCTGAAACATAACCAACCTAGAATCACAGCAGCTTAAAGCTGCTTTTCTAATCCCATATGCAACATGTATGCCATTGGCCATTGCCAAAAATAAACAGTCCAAACACTCTAACTCTTTTATCCGTGGCACTGTGGGTAAAACCTTGAGAATGAAGCAAGAGAGGAACTGTGCGTGTGTGTGTGGTGTATATGCATATACACACACATATAATATACACGTATATGCATACCACATACATGCCTACATTTGCTTATACTATCAGAAAAGATTCTGATATCAGCCATTGATTGTGCTGGTTCCCTGCAAAGTAATTAATATTGATACATACTTTGGATAGAAATTAGGGAAAGAAAGCTTTCATCCCTATCTTCTCTACCCTCCTTCATCGAATCATACCCTTTCCTTATCACCTCACTTCTCTTTATCTATCCAGTAAGTTATAATGATAGTCAAATATAAGCAAAAGTAGATGCAAATGCAGGACTTTGTTCTGTCACGCAAACTATTAGTTGCAGTATTACGTCAGAATTTTACCACAGATGACCCTTGTGTCAGTGGAGGCAGAATTCGATCCGTGTATCTGAATGTAAAATGTGGTGCAGTCCATCTCTTAGCTGTGATTAAACCCCATAAGGCTGCCGTTTCAGTTTATACAGTCCTTGTCATTAGAATGCCCTTCTTTGTTGTATATTAATATCTTAACCCGTTGGCCCTTGCTTTCCATCTGACTCAGCAAAGTGTAATTCAGTCCCTCACTGACATTGCAGTACTTCATCTATTCAAGGTTATGTCCCAAACCATTTCTTTCTCTTCGAGGGCACACATTTCCAGTCCACCTCATGAGACATGGATCCACCACCCCCTTTCTGGGTACATCCCCTAGAAGACTGTGTTATTTATTTTCGTCCCTCTTCACAGGCAGTGCCTGGTACTAGCACAGCAATCCGGATGTGCTCTGGTACATCACTGGTACAACCCAGTGATTTAATCTGCATTATTTGTTTATAGCTGTGTAACAATATTACCACAAATCTAGCAACTTTTTTAAAAAAGTTTTTAATCTGTTTATTTGAGAGAGAGAGGACACGAGCAACAAAGAGGGGACAGAGGGAGAAGCAGACGCCCCACTGAGCAGGGAGCCCCATGTGGGGCTGTATCCCAGGACCCCAGGATCATGACCTGAGTCCAAGGCAGACATTTAACCAGATAAACCACCCAGGTGCCCCACAGACTTAGCAACTTAACACACGTTCATGATCTTAGAGTGCCGGTGGGTCAGGTATGGAGGCTTAGCTGGTGCTCTGCTTCAGGTTCTACCAGGGTTGCAATCAAGGTGTTCACCTGGCCTTCGATCTTAGAAGAGGTTGGCCTGGGGATCTGCTTCTAATATTGTGCGATTGTTGACAACATTCAGCTCCTTGCAAGCTGTTAACTGAGAGCCTTAAATTTGGCAGGCTGGGGGCACCTGGATGGCTCAGTGGGTTAAGGCCTCTGCCTTCCGCTCAGGTTGTGATCTCAGGGTGCTGGGATCAAGCCCCACATCGGGCTCTCTGCTCAGCGGGGAGCCTGCTTCCCTTCCTCTCTCTCTGCCTGCCTCTCTGCCTACTTGTGATCTCTGTCTCTCTAGTAAATAAATAAAATCTTAAAAAAAAAAATTTGGCTGGCTGTTGGCTGGAGCCCCCTCCAGTTTCATGTCTTATGGTCTTTGTAGTATGACTGCTTGCTTCCTCAGCATCTCCCAGCAGGATGAGAGTTGGCATCCCCTACAACATGATCACAGAAGTGACATCTTGTCACTCTTGCCATATTTTGTTGGTTAAAAGCAAGTCACTGGTTCCATGCACAGTCAGGGGGAGGAGTGTAAACACCAGCAGGCAGGGATTTATAGGACTATCTTAAAATCGGCCTACCCCAATCTCCTTTCATTTCCTCTGTGTGGTCTCGTAGAATTTGTACTCTGCTGAAAACCACGAGCCCTTGGTTCCTTGGCAGTACTTTCCATCTCAAACAATTATTAGAACCTAAGTCCTAGACTTCAAGTTTATTGCTGTTAGGTTTTTCTGTGTTGGGTTCAGCCAGTTGCTCCTACCTGATTAAATATTCTTTAAGTCTGGCTCGGCCATCAGAATATTACACATCTTTTCTGTTGTGTCATCTGAGAATGTAAGACATTTTTCTATGATGAAAACGGTGAAGTTCATACGTAGTAATGTGTGTGTGTGTGTGTGTGTATACACGCGTGTGTGCATTAGACTGGAAGAGGGAGGAGAATGAAAAAAATCCCTCATACACAAACTTCCTTCTGGAATCTGGTCGTTTCACGCCATCTGAGCCCCACTGCTGCTCTTTCTAATCCTCCTGGGAACAAGATAGTGCAGCTTTTTAAACAAAAATTAACATATAATGTATTATTTGATTCGGGGTACAGGTGTGTGATTCATCAGTCTTACACAATTCACAACTCTCACCACAACTCTTAGGAGCACAGTCTTTCTGGTCAAACCAACCTGGTTTTGAATTCCAGCTCCACCCACTGGAGAACTGTTTTTCTAGATAGAGCGCAGACAGGCAGGGCAAGAGTTAGGAAGTTCTGCTTTTCTGCCGCTCATCTTTGAACTCTGTAGCCCCTGTTTCAGCGCAGTCTGACAGCCAAGCCCGGTTCTGCCGAGCTTCTTCACAAGCTGCGTTTAGGACTTTGCGCTGACGAATCATAAAGAATCTTCTGGAAGTGATACAGCTATGAAGTAGTCATTATTTTACAGATGTGTGTTGAATGTGTGGACTTTGAGAGTTTCGGTTTAAAAAGCATCAAAGTTATTTGGTCTTCCATTTCCTTGGATTCATTGCTAAGTGAGGTTGAAATCACCCGCACTGCCCCAGGATGCCCATCTCATAAAACTGAAAAACCTGAAGTGGGAACCCAGCACGTTCCTCATCACTGCTTTAGTCCATACCCATGTGAGCCGGTTCTATCTGCATTTGATAGGCTGGAGTCTCCTTGAGAGCCTCCTCTGACCCTTTGACCCAGGAAAACTGTCAGCAGTCCTTGTTCTGTTTAAACCGTGGGCATTCTTCAGGAAAAGCCTACGGACTGGCCTTTAGCAGCCCTGGGACCTGACAGGGAAATGTGAGAATGCGTGGAACTGTTAATCATTTGGAATGGTAAGTAAATATTTCTGACAAGCACTAGTTCTTGAGCTCTGAGTTTTAGAAGTTTAGAGTCTTGCTCTTCTTCTGTTTCTTGTAAAGTTGATGTTTCAGCAGAGAGACCCTGTTTTCCTCAGTGTCCTCTGCTCATCCCAGAGGCTGATGCGATGGTGGGATCCATGTAGCCTTCAGTGCGGAGGCGAGGCCAGAAGAGTAAGTTTGGTGTCCTTAAATCCTAGTTCATCTGGGTCAGGATAAACCTCTACTGAGAAGGTGAGGTTATCCCTTGTTTTTCTTAACAGAAGCTAAAAGCCCAGGAAATAAGACACCCTTCTGGGAACTGTGTATGCATGAGTATAGAGAAGTAAGACCATTTTGTAGCTTGTGTTAGGCATTTGCTTTCTTTTACCATTAATATGCTAAAGAGTTCCCAGTGTTTTCTCCATGTTAATCCTTCTCCTGAGATCTGTATCTGTATTTCCAGCTGCTCTTTACACACCCCCTATCTTGATCTGGGCCTTTCTGCCTTTCAGCAGATCTAGAATTAAACTCCTTGCCCTCAGTCCCCAAACTTGCTTTAACACCTACATTCTTGATTTTTAGCTAATAACTTATTTCCTGTAAAATGGCTCATAAATAGTAAGAAATATTTTACTTTTTTAAAGATTTTATTTATTGAGAGAGAGAGAAAGCAGATGTATGTGCCAGAGTTAGAGGGGACGGGCAGAGAGAGAGGGAAAAGCAGCCTCCCCACGGAACAGAGAGCCAGATCATGACCTGAACTGAAGGCAGATGCTTAACTGACTGAGCCACCCAGGCGCCCCAAGAAATACATTTTACATCATGACTCATAAAGCACGCATATACATATACACACAGATATAATGTGAATAAAAGTTTCATAAAACCAGCATTCATCTTCAACATATATGTTACCTTCTGATATCACCTGTTATTTTCATCTTTAGAAAAATGCTGATGTCAGTAGTCTCTGTGAAATGTATATAGTCTCCCAATCATGGGACCTATAGTCTGAGAAAACCTGAGACAGAGATAAAATGCAGTCCCCATTTATTCGTTCTGTGGCCCTAGCCTCCCCTTCCATAACCCAGCCAGCACTCCAGTGACACCAGACTTCATGAGGCCACCCAGACACGCCATCCCGTTCAGTCAACTTGTACTTAGTGCATATTTGGTGCCAGGCACAGAGCAGGCACGAGGGATCTAAAGATATGAACAGCACAGTCTCTACTCGGAGGTCTGTGGTGCAGTGCGGAGACAGACCAGTAATCTAACGACTGTAAGGCCGTGGGTAGGTCCTGTAAGAATCCTGTACAAAGCCCTCAGAGATTATGAGGATCACAGCATGTAACTTGGGCCAGAAAGTCTTCCCGGAAAGGGTAGCTCATGAGCTAAAGCTAGAAAGAAAGGAGTTAACGGGGCCAGTCGTGGGCAAGGCATTCCAAAAGAGGAAACCACTGTGAGAAGGCATGGGGACACGAGCAGCAGGAGGATTTGGAGAACTGAAAGTATTTTGACATAGCCATTCCTTATAACCCGAGTTCTCTGCTGTCAGTATCCACCCCCACGCCCATTTTCTGTACTTGGCCAACGATTACTCAGTGTTCCCTCTCCCATGCAGCTGTTCTCCCCGGCCCCAGGGAGCCTCAGACACACCTCCACTTTGGGCTCCCAGCTCCCTCTCCCCACAAAGGGGGAGCACCTCCAGGCTGAACCCCAGTCTCATCCTTACATCTTCTGTGATGAGCACAATAAATGTTAGCCTGGTGAAGACACGCACCAATAAAGGAACAAGGAGACATACCCGCGGGGCGCAGGTGTCAAGTGAAGCTTCTTGAGTTGACCTTGTAGAAGACATTTTAACATATCACAGCCTTTCTGTCACTTTAAGACTGGAAGCCACCTCAGATGTTATCAACCTGCCTATTTACAGATGCAGAACCACATTTGGAAGGTCAGAGGTGCTATTTTCTTCTGCCCTGTTGTTTTTACAAAAGATTCGTTTTTACTTTTAGAGAATATCTCTTTTTCTAACCTGAAAGTGTCCCTAAAAGTGGAATGTCTTAGTCAATTAATAGAAACAAAAATCTGCCATCAGAGACAACGTACACCCACTTTCTGCTAGGCACAAGTAGCCTGTCATCTCTAACCATGCGTTTAACCCAGACTGACTTCCCAAAAAGGCTTTCACAGGAAAAAAGACTGATTTTTAATACTCCTTTTCCTTTGCCAACTTTCTGCCCACATCGTATTTCTTGTGCAAATGGCCCAGGAGTTGTAGGCAGGAGAATCTGTGGTGTGGTCCCACCGGTCAGTGCTACAATAACAACAACAACAAAAAATACGCGTTTTCACTTTGCAGGTCACTTTTATGAAACGGCCATGATCTCTGATAATCAATTTGAAACGGAACCCTGGGTATGGATGGGGTTAGTGCCTGTGAAAAAGTTTTACTCAAACATTGTAGAGACGTGTACAGTCAGGGTAATGACCTTTACTGGGAGGGAGAGAACGAGGTTCACATTCTGGCTGGATTTTCTGTGGTTTATAAAATCTTCAGAGGGTGTGTGTCAGAAGTGATGGACTGATTGCGATCAAGTTGTGATTTTGAGCTGTAAGTTCCTCCCTTTAGTTGGTAAAGTCCTTCATGTCCTTCATGCAGATTTTAGTGGAAGCTCAAAGGGGAGAGCTTTACTCAGGTGAGCTGTGCACACTGCCCGCAAGAATGGTTGTCTCCCGGTCTTGAAATAATCGTCGGAGTTCATGAAAGACAGGGGAAATGCCTTTTGCAGACACTATTACTGCAGGAGCTCATGTCAGACAGCGTCTCAGCTCCTTTCCTGTCTTACAGCCCCTTCCCCAGCCCTCTCACCTGTCTGCCCACCTCTCACCCAGCCTATCCGTAGTGTGGCCTTCCTTGTGTAGATGTGTTTATTACTGTTATTAGTGATTGTGTTTGCAAAATTCATCGATTACCGTTGAAAAGAATTATATTGTCTCATCCCAGAACCCAGTACATGTATCTAATCCCAACTCCCCAGAGTAGGAAGCAGTGAGGGAAGCACTCAGTGCATTTGCTACTCTGACAGGATACCCCATCCCCCTAGTAAATAAACACATAAATACTCAAAGTTCTGCATTTCCTTATTGCACAGCAGTACCTGCTAACGCTTGGATAGAGTGAATGTGCTGAATTCTCACCCGTGATATCTGCCATTCCTTCTCTTTTGCCAGCTTCTGGCTTTATCTCTTGCCCTTCCTCACCTGTTGGACTGTGCATGTCAGTCCATCGCAGTTTGAGTTACATACAGCGGGGGGCACCAGATTCTCCTGCATGGCCAGGCCCGCCCTGACCTGAGCCTGTTTTGGAGGGGTATTTTGAATAGTATCTAATACCTAGTGCTTACTCCTGCCAGGTAGTGTTCTCACCACAAGTGAGGTGGGTGCTGTTACCACTCCCAGTTTACAAAGGCAGGAATTGAAAGCTCAGTTCATTGAGGAAGCTCACTGAGGTTATTTCTTGCCCATGGTCACATGACTAGTAAGTGTGGGAGCAAGGATTTGAACCCACAGAGTCTGTTTCCGGGGTCTGGGCTCTTGGCCCTCCAGTGCCACTGTTCTCAGCTGGTGATCTCCCATGACTGTGGACCGTACCAGCAGCCTATGGTGGACCTAGATGTTCGCATGGGGCAAAACCAGTTCTGTATGAACTGCAGTTGCCCTTTAATTTCTTCAGTCAGACACCATAGTGGTAGAAAAAGAAATGGGGCAGAAGGTGAAAATATGGATGAAGAAAGGGGAGAGTGTAGAGGGAGGACAGTATTGGGTGGATGAGGAAATTCCAAGCCACATAAAGTTGTTACCTGAAATGAGCAGTGTGGCTAATTGAGAATGAGCATCCCCAGCTGCCTGTCCTGCTTCTTTGAGACATCGTAATGCTCAGACAGAGGATGCGGGGGCGAAATGACAGAATTTGGAGAACTGCTAAGCGATGAGACATCTGATGCTGGAGTACAGGACAAAAAGTCATGCAAGAATCATGAGGGATGCACATATACTTGATTCAGTTCCATGGAGATGACAGCTGATTGTTGGAGTCCTAAGCCTACTTGCCAAGTTTGTAGTTGACAAAATGCAGCAGATTTCACTGCCTGCATTCTGCTGCATTTGGTAAAGCACAGACATTCATCTTGGGTGGCTCTTTAGCTTTTAGAATGGGGTTTGTTTTTATTGAAATAAAATCCCTGGCACACGATCATGGGAAAAAAAAAAATCCAGAGTTTCATCATATGCAGTGTACTGTTTTCTACACTGGAGAATTTTGAGTGCTTTGGAAATAACAAGTCTGTTTCCACAATTTCCTGCTCTCCACTAGGTTCTTGGAACGCCAAATGAGGACACGTGGCCTGGAGTTCATTCTTTACCACATTTTAAGCCAGGTATGTTTCATTAATTACAAATGACTAAGTGCTTCCAATATGCAGAATGAATATATACATTTTCCCTTCAAGCTTCTGTATTATGCCGAGAAAAATTTTGGTTACTTGATCTTGTATATTCTATTCTATTAGTGGAGTTGTCCTTTGTTTTTAGAATTTATTTGTCTGTAAAGATAGAATTAATGACATTCCTTATGAGAGGTTTTCACCACATGTATCTCATTTGAGTTGACTGGCTCATAACGTAGCTGTATCCTCATCAGTTAGGCTGGCATCCATGTCTACAAAACAGAATTTCCATCAGGGTACTATGATCTGCCTGCGTGACTTCTTGAAACACTACTAGGAAAAGTATTACCTTGTAAAAATAAAAACTTGACATTTTGATTTATTTTTTTTAAACTAGTGATATATAGTCCATTAATTTGAGTTTAAACATGTAAAATGTTCTGCATGCCTGTCGTACAGCATGCAGTCTTTTTTAATGTGAAATACTTAAACCTCTAAACTGGAAAATCTGAGAGAAAATGCAGACCACTTTTTAAATAAAGTTGTCACTTTTTTCCTTCGCCAGTAGATGGCAATCAAGAAACTTTCAGTTTTAATAATTACACTTAGAGAAAGGATCTGAAATGTGGTAATTTAATTTTTATAGGAGAGATGAAAGGTTTGGAATTGGAAATTTAATAAAAATCAGTGGAATGAATTATATAAGATATAATTCAAAATATAATTATAAAATAATTCTCTTGTTTTTTTTTTCTTTTTCCCTGTAACAAAACATGGATTATAAAGTGCAGACCCACCGTAAAATTACTGAAAGGGATTTTATGGAAGATCTAATAGTCCATTATTTTATGAGGGGAAAAGAGCTATGAATAATTTCTGTTATGGAAGCCAAGTTTATTCTCTTGCTCCTCTTCCCCTCTTCTGGGGCACCATCAGGGATAAATTATCCCAAAGAATGACTGAGTTGGGAAACTATTTTTATTCTCAGTATTTTTCTTCTGAAAGTGTACAGTGCGATGAGAATTCTTCTATCTTCTTGGGCTTCCCCAAGGACTCTTTGTACTTTTACTGAAAATTTTAAGTAACTTCTATGTTCTGGAAGACTATAGAAACTTAACAATTTAAGATGGATTTTTTTTTCTTCTTTTTTTAACCAAGCAATAAGTGCCCTCTCACTGCTTCAGCTATTCCTAATGGAGTCTGGGAACACAGCTCTTTGTAGATGCTCCAAATGTGGGCTGTGAGAGAAGGTTAGCTTCCCCATGTTAGTAACTAAAATCTGAAGTCTTGGGAAAATAAAGTAGAGGATACTACAAAAAGATTTTTAATAAATAAAGTTAGATGCAGAGAGGAATAATTAAGACAGTCATTTGGCCTGCCAAGGTTCTGCACCAGAAAAGATGGAGTCATATGTTTATTTTGGTGTGAACAGAATTAACCTCCATCAACAACATACAAAAGCATTTATTAAATGTGTTCTGGAAAGTCCTATGTTGTATTGCTAGTCAGGCTAACAGATTGGGAGCTGCATGGGTTCAGGGACTGTGCATAGTTTGTATTTTGATGTTCAATAAATATTTGTTGCTCTGAAGTCTACTGAATGTTTAAAACAGGTATCATTTATATGACTTTTCTGGGAGAGATATATATAAATTGGGCTATATATGTTTGTTATTTAATATTATAGATAAGTACCATTACAGATACTTAATACATAGAAGGTAATGGGGGCCCAGAAGAATGATGTGTTTAGATGGTGAATGTCGTAGGTGCTGACAAATAAGAAAGATATTCCAGGCAAAGCTTGGGGCTTGTGGGTAAGAGTAGACATGATAAATATTTCCTGAGTTAGCTTGAGAGGTGCCAAAGGGAAGCAAGGTAATAGACTGAGGCAAAGGAAGCAAATCTGTGAATCCTTTCATACAGCACTTAATCAGATCATCAGGGGAGCCCTCGTCTCTGACCTCCTGGACCTCATCCTCCAGGGGAAGAAGGTACACATTCCCCAAGGGGAAAAGCAGCAGTGCTAGGGTCTGCCTGTACCACTCCCACCCTGTGTACCTCCTTATTCTATCTCCAAAGTGTGCCTTAGGAAGTCTGAGGGAAAGCAAGAGAATCTGAATCTTAAGGATGTACTTTGTTTTTAATAGATTTCATTTTTTAGAGCAGTTTTAGCCTCAGCAAACTTGAGCAGAAGGTACAGAGATTTCTCCTATACCCCTGTCCCAACACATGCACAGCCTCTCCGTTATCAACATCTCCCACTACAGTGATACATCTGTTACAGTTTCATGAATCTAAATTGACAGAGCATTATCATCCAAAGTTCATAGTATATATTAGGGTTCACTCTCAGTGTTGTATGTTCTGTAGGTTTGGACAAATGTGGAATGACATATATATACCACTATAGTGTCCTATAGCATAGTTTCACTGCCCTAAAAGATCTTCTGTGCTCTATCATTCCTCCTTCCCCCATACAACCCCTGGCAACCACCATTTTTTTTTTTTTATTGTCTCATAGTTTTGCCTTTTCCAGAATGTCGTGAAGTTGGAATCATACAGGGTGTTGCCCTTTCAGATTGACTTCTTTCACTTATTAATATGCACTTAAGTTACCTTCATGTTTCCTCATGGCTTGATAGCTGCTTTTCTTCTTAATGTTAAATATTTCATTATCATGGTATATTACTGTTTATCCATTCACCTCCTGAGGACATCTTGGTTGTTTTAAGTTATGGCAATTATGAATAAAAATGCTGTAAACACTTGTGGGCAGGTTTTTATGTGGACGTCAGCTTCCAGCTCCTTTTGGCAAATACAAGGAGTGTGATTGCTAGGTCATACATACTTTGCTTAATTTTTTAATAGCTAATACATTTAAACAATTAAAAATATCGAACAGTATGAAAAAGGAACATGGTGCAAAGCCTCCCCAACCCTTTTTGCCATCTGCCACTTCCTCAGAACCACTGCCCTCAGACGCCCCCTCCTCCATCTTATTATTATATTTCTTTCCTTTATGTATTTGTAGGGAATGATGAATATTTATACTTTATATTTCTAATATTAAATAATTCTAGGTCTTGCTTGTCTCATTAATGCATCTCGTAGGTCTTCTCATATCACTGGATGAAGACGGCCAGTGGGGCTCATAGCTGCATTGTTTTCCATTGTATGGATTCAATCTACTCCCTACTTAGGGGCTTTTGGGTTGTTTCCAGATCGTTGCTATCATAAATAAATACACACACACACACACACACACACGTCACATGTATACACGTATATGTGATAGATAAATTACCAGAAGTAGGGTTAAAGAATCAACAAATATATCCAATTATAACTTTGAACACTCTGTCATTTTGTCCAGAAGGATGGTGCCCATTGGCTTTGTTACCAGCAAACACATGAGAATGCTGCTTCTCCACTCCACAGGCTACAGCCAAACTTTCGGATTTTGCCAGTCTGTTAGGTGACAAAAGGAATCTCAACACAATTTTTTTTTTAAAGATTTTATTTTTTTATTTGACACAGAGAGAGAGGCCATAAGTAGGCAGAGAGGCAGGCAGAGATAGAGGGGGAAGTAGGCTCCCCTCTGAGCAGAGAGCCCGATGCAGGGCTCCATCCCAGGACCCTGAGATCATGACCTGAGCTGAAGGCAGAGGCTTAACACACTGAGCCACCCAGGCACCCCTCAACACAATTTTTAATTTCATACTCCTTTTTATGATGAGGTTGAGCATCTTTTTATGTTTCAAGATCACTTTCATTGCCTCTTCTGGGAACAGTTAATGTCTTTTGCCAATTTACGGTTGAGTTATGTGTTATTTTCTTGTCAGTTTCTACAGGTTCCCTATGCATAGAAGAAAGCAGTTTTGAAAATAATCCTCACTCTCATATCTTACTTTTCTTGCTTAACTGAATCAATTTTGCCCTAAGAGAAAAAAAGCTGTAATGGTTGAGAACAATGTAGTCATTATATTTTTTAGAAGATCAGTTGTTATTAGAGATCTGTGTATAAATTTATATGTATGTACCTTTGAAGGAAAAACTTTTCAGATGGATTATTTTATAGCTATGATCTAGGTCATAAGTAAAGCTAAAAAGCTGAGTCTCTTGGTTTTAACTCTAATGACCTACAAGATCTTTTTTGTTTTTTTAATAACTTATCTTTATAATTAATTTCTTTTTTTAATTTTTTTATTTTTTATTTTTTTTA